>JAFREQ010000053.1:3087500-3282500 GCA_025331565.1 Holacanthus passer
TACTGGTCGCTGCTATAATTCCTGATCAAACAGACGGATTTAATCAGGATCCAGCTGAACTGGTTTTGTGTCTCAAATGACCTGTGATTGATTTCAGGCCTCTGATGGATCAAACGTGAGGTTGTTTTTACCCTCAGAGCTCAGAGCAGCAGATTCACTGTCAGTCAGCTTTCATCCATTCCAACTAACAGGTGAAAATCTGAACTCTAAAGATCTGGTTGAAAGCTAATTGCCAGAACGTTTCAGTCTTTGAGTCAGATTTGATCATAGAGTCATGAATTATTGCTGTGACAGAGACACGTTGGACCAATCAGAGTTTATCCTCCTCACGACTTGTGAAACACACAAACAAACACGATCATGAAAGAGGTCACGTTTCCTCCTGACGGCACCAACAACGTGCTCATCTCTCATCCTGTCAGTGACACTGATCATTCAGTGTTTTCATCCTGAGCATTTGGTGCTAAACATTTGTTTGTATCTGCTGAACACAAGAACTTTCCATTTTGAATGTGTTTTACTGACTGAACCAAAGAAAACTGAGCAGCAGTTTCCAGCTGAAATGGGTGAAAAAAATCTTCTTTATAATAAAATCTTGTTCAAATCAGCAGGACAAAAGGACTGAAAGATGCAAAACAGCAGCAAGTGTCAGAGTTTGACACAGATTATCTTCAGTATGATTCCAGTGTCTCAGCGTCGATGAACTGAAGTGATTCTGATTCTGAAGCTGAACAAACTCTCCTCTGATGAATGACGTCCTCTTAGAGAGCGACATATTTCACTGAGCCTTCAGACGAGCGAGAGGGAAAGTCCTCCATGACTTTCATAAATCATGTGGTTCACGTCCTTCAGAGGGACGTGCGGCGGCCCCGTCAGGACCGGGACACTCGATCCATCACGCTTCATTCACTGTGGCATCATGTGTTGTCACCGCACCGAGCTTTATTGAGCCTCTGGAGGGACGAGGACGCGGCACGATTGATGGTCAATGCTCCCGATCAGTCAGGTGACGGCGGGGACTTAACTCCCGATGCTGAGGAGGTGCATTAACCCGCTGCATCGAGGTGATGCATCGCCACGTGAAGCGGCTCCGTCGCTCGCCCGCGATGGTAAACTGCCCTCGTTACCGTGAAATGAACGAGAGTGTGCGACGGCTGCCGAGCGGCTCCGGTCACCGACGTGGACGTTGTGTTAATTTCCTCTGAGGTGCGTTTGTTTTCCCAAAACCCCAAAGTAATTTCCGGCGCCCTCGCGAGTCCTCGGCCTGCGAGCCGTCGATGTTCCTGTTGTTCCTGTGATGATTGTGACACGTGAGCAGCTGCAGAGGAGAGAGAGGTGCATTCAACAAACCTCCGGATCCACACACACACACACGTGGAAGTTTTCATTCCTGTACGTTGAACAAACATTCAGCTCGTCATCATAACCACTGTCATTTTAAAGGAGACTAAAAAATCAATCCAATGAGTAAATAAATATAAAACTGCTCAAAATAGCGTCACTTGAAAACATGATCTGTGGGATATTTGGGACATTTCCTGATCACGGATTTTCTTCCAGATCGTTACCTAACGTCGGGCTTCTCGTGGGCAGATCGACGCCCTGACAGCTCGCCCACGCCAGGCGAGCAGGTCGACCTCCTCCACCGCAGGACGCTCCTCCATCAGAGCGAGAGAGAGTCAGAAGGCTGCTGAAGTTAAAACCTCCAGGATTCAGATCAATCGAAGGACTGAAACTCCGAACTTCAGCTTCCTGGACTGATGGACAGGAGCAGCGAGTGAAAACCTGCAGCTCTGTGATGCAACTTTAAAGACGAGGAAAATGTCTGGAACAGCGACCAAAACATCAATTTAATAAATACATAAATAAATTGAATCCCACTGATTCATTTGTTTATTTTGGGGCTAATTTTATGTCTCTATTAGTGAGAGAAGGAGAATAATGTGAAACAGATTTTAGGCCTGAGTCCAAACCGAGACGCTGCGGCTCGTGATCGACCACTAAACCTCAGTAAAGGCTTTTTGAAGGCTGTGAACAAGGGCGACATGACGGAGGTTGACTGAACCTAACTTGTCAAATTCAACATTTAGAAATGCCACCGGCTCCTTTTGCATTAGCCAACATTATTATTATTATTATTATTATTATTATTATTATGAGGAAATCTTTCTTCCCATTGAAGAAACAAAGCTTTTCCCACAGATCAGTCTGATGTCAAACGTCCTCAACTGATTCGTTGGATAATCGTCCTGATTGGTGACATTTTTCACTCAGTTGACACCAAACTTGCTCCACTGGATCTTCAGACTGTCAGATTTTTGAATTATCAACAGAGCATGAAAATGTTTGACTGCAAACAGAACAAGCTTTTGACCCCAGTTTGAAATGTGCCTTCAGAGACACGCTGGTGTTCGACTGAGTCACAGTGAGAAGAAATCTGTGGTTGATCCAGACTGAACATCTGAAGCCTCCTGGAGTCACTTCAAGGTTTAATGATCTTTTCTCAGTTCTCAGCTCACGAAGGTTTGAGACTAGAAGAGCTGATGATTCCTGCAGAAACGTGTGCTGCAGGTTTCCCTCACTCTTCTCTGAGACGTGTAAAGAGGCAGATTAGTGAAGCTTTAATGTCCCTCAAACTGAAACGACCGATAAAAGCAGCAGAGAAGAAGAAGCACAGCTTCTCACTGGCGACGCTCGTCTGTGGAAACACAGTTCATCGAGCTGTTTCAGTTTGTGTTTCCAGGCTTGCGGAGACTCGTCTTTGGCTCCGTCCCCTGTGTTTGGATGACGAACAGTTGGACGTGTTTTACCAACCTGGGCGACCGTCCAAACACAAAACCCACAAGAAAAGCAGGTTCCACAGGCTGAGCGGCCCACACAGGATTATATTTAGTGTCTGTTCACAACCTCTGTCTCGGCTTTGTTCGACAGACACATGCGTTAAATTCACGAGTGAACTGAGACGTCGCGGCGCTCGATGTTTACAACAGCTGCACTTCTGAACGTCACTGTGAATCTGAAACACACAAACAGGCCGAGACAAACTGTTTTTCACAATCGACATCAGAAGTTGAAACGTTCGTGGTTTCAAGTCAAACAACGATTCATTTGTGAGCATCAGTGTTTGTTTGATTGTTTGTTTGTTTGTTTGTTTGTTTTTATTTTGCCACCTTTGGTGAAGAGTGAAAGATTTTTGGAAGGAAACTGTTTTGTGATCAAATTAAATTAGTGAGTGAACAGAGACTCTCGTGTGGCCAATGTGTGAAAAAATCAAATTTCAACTCCAAATCCTGTTTCATTTACATTTTTCAGGAAACAGAAATGTGTGTTTAAGCGACGTCAGTCTGAAAAGAGCAGCGTGTGTGAGACGTCAGGGAGACGCAGACGCAGACGGACAAACAGCAGCGTCAGCGTCTCCGTCACTGTTTGTCCGAGCTTTGGATGAAGAAACGGATCTGCTCCCTCGGGGCCGATCTGTCCGTTCACCTTCCATCAAGAGTTTCTCCAAAGTGCACAAAACTTTCCAGCTCAGCGAGGAAGCAAACGACACCAGAGGAAATTTGGCAGCAGCGTCTGCGTGTGGGTTTGGATGCTTCTGCTCACAGACTGACCTTTGTTAAAGTTGATGAGGTGAGATTTCAGATCATCCCGCTGGACTCAAACTAAAATCCCATCCTGGAACAAAAAGTACGAATCACAAACGAAAGTTGAAAAGTTTACGTGTCAACTTATTTTTTCATTTATTCCATTTCTAATTTTGTCTCTTAACAAAAAACACAACCACAAACACAATTTGACTCGTCGCCTGGTAATAAAATGAAACTGAACAGCAACCAGATGATGTTTCAAGATTTCTGTAGAAGAAAGTCTCTAATTTTCTTCCAGCCGGTTTGAACCTGGTTTATATGATGTGAAACAGGTCAAAGCAGCAGAAGTAAGTACTTTTACTCTATTATTGTTGAGGTACTTTACTCAAACATGCACAACTGGTTTCATCTCCTGACGAGTCTGGATTCACTCATGCAACAGTTGAAACTAGCGCCACCTGGAGCTGCTCCAACATCTGACACCTTGTTCCTCCACTGAACCAAACACGACCGGTGTCGACAGGAAGCTCAAAGACAAAAAGACTCTTGTTGCCGGGAAACAAGGTGGAGAAGAAGAAGACGACGTAATAAAGGGTCACATTTCTTCCGACACGTTTGGCAGCTGACCTACATATTTGATTTGTCTCGGAGTCGCTGTCGCAGCTCGATGAGTCTGCAGGTTCAGACACGACGGCCGAAACTGACATAAAGTGAGAAGTAACAAAGCGCGACAGACGACGTGGGGAGGAAACTGGAGCAGGAGGCCGAGGACGTCGGTGAGTGACGGACGAGTCGTCTCTCTGGGCGAAGCCGGGCGTCAGCGCGGGAGACGCCCGCCAACAGAAATCCTCCAGGCTTTTCTCCTCTCGCTTTTCTCTTCAAACACAATATCCAGGACACGCTGAGTGTTGGCCTACATTATTGAGATTAAAGCAGTGAAACACCCTGGTTTCACGTGTTCACATGAATGAGCCTATGTCTTTATAATATCTGCGTGTTATTTAGAAACCTCTAAAGGACGCGTCCACGTGATTTAAGTCCGTCTCTCGACAATCCTGACATCGAAATGGCTGAACGCTTCGATCTGTCAGTACTGACGGTTCTGACCAAAGATTATTTTATCAGTGCACAAAAGTAAACCAGGAAGTGAGAGACGATGACTGATGATCCATTGAGGACGGTGACGGCTGATCGTCCCCGAGGACCAACAGGACCAGTGTCAACAAACCAGAGTCCAGATTCCTGCTTCAGCAAACAGTGATGCAGTGAATGAAAGAGCTACAGACTCTTTTCTCCTGTTAATGAACCTCTGTGATACGAAATCAGATGAGAATAGTTTCATTTCTAATCATCTGCTGCGACAACGAGGGGAAGAAAAGGAACCAGTTCTTTTCCATTTCTAACAACACGACATGGAAAAGGCCTGAGTTTCATCTGCTCTCTCGCGGCCTTGATGATCTATATTTAACCATGTGCATAAAGAAAATTCTCCATCTGTGAGATACAACCTGTTCAGGATGAATCAGTATTTTATTGTTCATTCAAACATGAATCTGATGATATAAAAGCAGAGTCTCTGTTGGCGTCGGGTTCGTGCGCGGCAGCAGGATCGGTTCAGGCGTCCGAGCGAACTTCATCAGTTCATCATCAGCGCGGCGTCGGCGTCGGCGTCGGTCGAGTCGATGAATCCTTCAATGTCACACAGCAGCTTTGATCTGTGTAAATATTTAATGCGCGTCCTGAGGAAGCTTCGCGGAGGAGGATCGATGAGACACACGACGCTGGCGCTCACAAACTGATCCTCATTGATCTGATGTGAATCTGTGATGGAACTTTTCTGCGTTCGCTCCTCTGATCAACAAACCTGCGACAAACTCACCTGTTCATTCAGGCGTCTCCAGCAAAGCAGCTGATATTTTACATTTCTGTTCAGGGGTTAAACTGAGGAAGTGTCGGACGGAGTCGACACCCGACAGTAAACAGTTCACACATGTACAGATGCAGTTTGTTTGGTCTGATCTGGTCTGATTCCTTGTTGTCTGACCATCGGCCAACAGACGGAAACAGACGGAAACAGACTCGAGGGACACGTCCTTAGAAAATCACTGTTCTCTGCTCAAATTACTTCATGAGAAACATGAAAACTCCTCATCAGGCTCGTTTCTGCTCCCCAGAGGATGAACCTCCATCTTTCCTTTTTAGCCGCCCTCAGGACGAAATTTACATTTTTAGCTCTGATGGTGAAAGAAAATTCCTGAGAAGAGATAAAACATGAGGATGTTGTTTGTTCAGAGCTCGTGTGTGACGTGCAACACAATGTTCTTCTTTTGTATTTTTATCCATTAAATATGAAAATGGAATTGGTGAAATGTAACTAAGTACATTTACTCAAGTACTGTGTACAAATTTGAGGTACTTGTACTTTACCTCAACTTTATACTGCTACTCCATTACATTTCTCTGACAGCTTTAGTTACAAGTTACATTTTTTTACAATTACAAATCTTCATGTCCAGTGAAAACCTGCATCTCCTGATGTTATTTTATATGTTTATATTAATATTATCAAATGCAAGTACAAGTACCTGAAAGCTGTACAGTACTTGAGTAAAGCTCTGACAAACCTTCACAGCTCCATTCAGCTGCTCTGTGTTTGTGTTTGTTGATGTTTGTGTCGATCGCGATTCATCGACTTTATCTCAATATTAAACAGACAGATTCAGTTAAAGCAGAGACAGGAAATGACAGACAGAGGAAAAGAGAACAGAACTCTGTGTTTCTCTGATCTGTCTCTTGCATATGGTCATTTTTGTGTTGGAGAGATGCTGCTGATGCAAAGGCTGCTGGGAAAACGTTTCCCATAAATCACAGCGACACCTTTATCTCCATGAAAACAACTGTAGTGTTTTTTCTCTGCAGCCGCGGGCCCCTGCAGGGACGCCATGATGAAGCTGAGTGTGTGTGTGTGTGTGTGTGTGTGTGTGTGTGTGTGTGTGTGTGGGTTCATTCATTCTGATCCATTCCTGTGAGGACGTGGACGCAGATGGAGCTTTGGTTAAATGTGTGTGGTGACATTCGCAGCCTGATTGATTCAGTCTTTACTCGTGTTTCATTTCCTCTCCTGCTTCCTCAGAGAGTCTCCTCCATCCTTCACCGTACCAACAAGCTCGTGTCACACGTTCAGAGACGGGCACACATGTTGTGATGAAACGTGGTTCAGACGTTCACGCTCCCCTCAGGATGAATCATAATAACTCTGATGATCATCTGACTTTTCATTTTGCCCCAATTAGCGACATCACAGTTCTGATTGACTCTTTGTTTTGTTTCTGGGCGTAACGAGTCGCTGTCAGTTAACTATGTAGAACAACGACACCCCACCTTTAAAATAATTCCTCAACAATGTGACCTGCATCTTGACCTCGTTTCCTTCAGCTCATGTTTTTCTGTGTCGTCTGGACGCCGGCTCTGTTCGCAGGTGAGCTTTGTTCTGCTGCCGTCGCCGTCTGAATGTTAATGAGACTCGTCCGTTTCCACAGTGATGGACGTCCAGGACGCTCGACGTGTCTCAGACCAGATGTTCACACGTTCACAGAAATCACAGAATCATTTACACCATCTTTAAGAGACGAGAATCTTCAGAGCAGAATTAATAAAAAGATGATAAAACACTGACATTTCCTTCAATCATTGGTTCCAACGTGTGAAGATTTGCTGCTTTTTGTTTCATATCAGTGAAAATCTCAACATCTGAAAAGACAAAACAAGACGTGAAGACGTCACCTTTGACTCTCAGGACATTTATTCCTGCTTTAATTCAGGAAGTGCAACAGATTTCATCTTTAAACTGAAGATGCTGTTTTTAAGTGTTTGGGATGTTTTTGGATCCGTTTTTGTTTGAAGGATCAAAACAAAGTTACAGACGCGTGGATGTAAAACCCAGTGGAGTCTGACCAACCTGACTTTGACCTGAGTGTCTTTACTTTTGAGAACATCCTCATTCCTGAGCGTCGTCCTGACGCCACGAGGCTCCAGGCGAATCTGAGCTTTCATAGAAACCAAACCAAACTCGATCTGGCAGGAAAAACATTCCAGGTGTCGGTGTCTGTTCTTCTGTAAATGATGTGTTTGTTGTGTGTTGATGTCACAAACGCTTCTTTGAAAGCTGCAGCTTAAAACAAGATTATTCATTCGTTCTTATTGTTTCATATCTGGCTCAGAACATTTGATTCACTCCAATAAAACTCTATGAACCATGAAGCTACTGGAACATTTGAATCCAGACTTTTTCTGGATTTTCCCTGAAATTGATCAGATGTCAGTGAACGTCAGTGAAGGATCTTTGGCTTCGTCGTCCTGATGGTGAGAATGAGAGATCACACAACCACTGGAGCACATTTTATCACTATGTAATAATGTTATAATTTATAAAAACCACAGATGTGAACTTCGATCGTTCTGATGCTAAACATCCTCTGTTTTTAAGTTTTGGGGGTTTTTGGAGAATGAAGCAGATTTTGGTGACAAATCTGGATTCACCTTCATTCATCCCGTCTGTTCATGTCGACCACATTTAGCTTTAATTACCTTCAGGTCCGACTGTTTTCACGTTTATCTCAGATTTAATTTACAATCATTGGATTCAGTTTTCTGTGGGTTATTTCCAGTCGAAGTTCAAACACTCTGACCTGAACCAGAACCAGGTTTCATCAGTGCGTTGAAGCTGGACTCGAGCCTTCGTGCTGTGAGGCGACACTGGTCCTTCGCCCCGTCGGTGCAGATGGAGGCAGACAAACATGCATCACGCTCACAGGGAGAGCGAGAGCGTCCAGAATGTCACCGAGACCTTGAGATTACAACGGAAAATCAATTAGGCTCAGTAATGTGGAGCGTCGGGCCGGGAGCCGCCGCCGCCGCCGCTCACACGTTTAGATTGGCTGCCGGAGCCGAGGGGCCGGCCGCTCGGCTCTTCGGCTGATTGTCCCTGGCAGAGGTCAGAGGAGCTCTGCAAACATTTAACACCGACAACACGACCGCCGATCACAGAGAGAGAGAGAGAGAGAGAGAGAGAGAGAGACAGAGAGAGAGAGAGAGAGAGAGAGAGAGAGAGACAGAGAGAGAGACAGAGAGAGATAGCGAGCTTTGGACACCAACAGTCTGTTCAACAGCTGAGAGACTGATCATGTGATCATCTTTCAGTCATTTTCAATTTATGGACCGTTTGATTCTGAATGTTTTTATTATTCACACTTTATCATTATTTCACATATTCCCTGTTGTTCAGTTGGTTTGTTCTGTTTTTATATCGTGCTCATGTTTGTCCACTCTGTCAATGCAATTTGGTGTCACCCTTTTAAAAAAAGTCCAAACTGCTTCTTGAATTCTCAGAAATATTTTGAAGGAAATGTTGAAGCACAGACGTTCGAGATGAGTCACGATGTCGGAGCAACGTCACTCACAGCACAATAACACGAGAAGCATCAAACAGCAGCTGGTCGGACCAGAGACCAACAAACCTCTGAGTCTGACCAAGGAAATGTTTTATTGTTCATGAGCTCAACGATCTTCGTCACATCGTGCTCAGGGTTTGTCCTCAGTTCGTCCCTGGTTCGTCCTCAGTTCGTCCCTGGTTCGTCCCTGGTTCGTCCTCAGGGTTCGTCCTCAGTTCGTCCCTGGTTCGTCCCTGGTTCGTCCCTGGTTCGTCCTCAGTTCGTCCTCAGGGTTCGTCCTCAGTTCGTCCTCAGTTCGTCCTCAGGGTTCGTCCTCAGTTCGTCCTCAGTTCGTCCTCGGGGTTTGTCCTCAGTTCGTCCTCGGGGTTCGGAGCTGCCCGTGCTCAGGTTCCTCTCTGCTGCAGCAGCGTTCAGACTCAGCTCGTCTCTGTTCGACTCTGGACAGAAACAGATGAAGCGCAGTTCGAACATGGCCGCAGGCTGCTGATCGCAGCGTCCGCGTGGCCCCGCGCTCAGATTCCTCAGCCTCAGCAGGAGCTGCTGCTCTCAGAGCTGAACAAGAGACACAACAAGCGTCTGCTGCAACGTCGACCTCTGCTGGCGGCTCAGCTGCAGCACAGGACGACGCCGGGCTCTTTTCATGCTCACATGAAATAATGAAGGTTTTCTGAAGTCATTACTTTATACACAGTTCAACATATACATCATATTATCATATTGTTATTGTTGTTATTTATCTGTTTGTTTTTCCTATAACTCTCCCATAAAACAAACAATCTTCAAAGCAAAAAGCAAAACAAAAAGCCCAGTGGAGCTCAGCAGGTGGGAAAAACATTCACATGAACAAATGAATAATTCACAGAACATAGAACTGAACATGAATCTGAGATGAAAGCACACGTCTCTGTCCTGATCCTGATGTTTATGTGGGACGGACGATGACTGATGAATCTATCGTTGGACATAGATCCAGATGGATTGATGCTTCTGTCAGCGGATGGATGGATGCATCGATTGTTTAATGACTGGATGAAAGGACGGATGCTGCTGCAGCTGGACAGATGGACGGATGAAGAGATGAATGTTTGTGTGGTTGATGGATGGAAACATCCTTTCTTCCAACAATAATACGACTGTTGAACATGTGGATGGATGAATCGATGGTTGACAGACGGATGGATGGATAAATGGACAATATGGACACAGTCATGTTTTTATGTCTTTTTTTATTACTGTGTCTTTTTCTTGCCGTGTTGCTGCAGCCGCATGGACGACAGATGGATGTCGGGATGGATGGATGAATCCTTGGATGGTCGCATTCATGATTCCAGTGAGATCATGGTTGATGATGTGAGACAGAGCGAACATCTCCATCCTTCAGTCTGAACCTCAACTGCAGGCAGATCCAGTTTCCCCTCGACCTCCACCCAGTCGCTATTTATAGAACCTGGTGGAAACACATTGGAATGAACAGGAATCCCAGCTCTCTCTCTCTCTCTCTCTGTCTCTCTGTCTCTCTCTGTCTCTCTCTCTCTCTGTCTCTCTGTCTCTCTGTCTCTGTCTCTCTTTCTCTCTGTCTCTCTCTCTCTCTCTCTCTCTCTGTCTCTCTCTCTCTCTCTCTCTCTCTCTCTCTCTCTCTCTCTGTCTCTCTGTCTCTGTCTCTCTTTCTCTCTGTCTCTCTCTCTCTCTCTCTCTGTCTCTCTCTCTCTGTCTCTCTCTCTCTCTCTCTCTCTCTCTCTCTCTCTCTCTCTCTCTCTGTCTCTCTCTCTCTGTCTCTCTCAGTCTCTCTCTCTCTCTCTCAGTCTGTCTCTGTCTCTGTCTCTCTCTCTCTCTCTCTCTCTGTCTCTGTCTCTCTCTGTCTCTCTCTCTGTCTCTCTCTCTGTCTCTCTCTCTCTCTCTCTCTGTCTCTCTCTCTCTGTCTCTCTCTCTCTCTCTCTCTGTCTCTCTCAGTCTCTCTCTCTCTCTGTGAACTTTGACATTGATTCAAGGTTATTGTAGTCCTATCATGTGTACGGACTACAAATATGTCGAAACATTTAAAGACAAACACCGACAAAGACAAGTGATTTTCAGCAATAACTGGCCAAATATTCTTGGTCTCCACATGATTATTCCCAAAGATTTACATGAACCCTGATCTTTACTGTAGCGCCACCTTCAGGACAAATTCACCACTTGTGCATAAGAAACATCAGAAAGTAATGGACAGATTTGCATGAAATTAGCTTCATCATTTTGAGGCAGATTCTTCTCTGAGTTTTCTGCAAACAAAAGAAAATTCGTTTAATCTTGAATCTGAGATCGAGCCGTCACTTTCAGTCACGTCTGCATCTAGAAACCAACAGAGATAAGAAAGAGAATGTGTTCTTGTAATTTGGCTGAACCCAGAACAAAGCTGCCGTATCTATTTATAGACGTTGTGTTTGAATAAGGGATTAAGTTTCTTTTCTTTCCTTAAAGCTGTGACATTTATTTAATACAAATAAAAACGAGCATATGAAGAGATTCAGTTGAACTTTCTCTGTTTGGATCAGCGAACTAGTGACAACAATGAAAAGACAAAACCATATTTTACAAATGTTGAAGCTGAAGTAAACAAATCTAATATTTGTGTGTTTAAACGGATGGTTCGTCCTCTGGGGATCCGCTCACCGTCACTTTATTCCCTTTATTCCCTCTGACTATATTTAGATTGGGGGGATATTTATAATCTGTCTTGCGGTTATATTCCCACTCGTTCAGCTCGTGGAGGTGTCGAGTATCTGCTGCCTGTGATTAAGCTCATCAGTATTCGCTCCATATTTAGGTCACATCGTCCCCGTGTACTCGCTTCATTTACATAATCACAGAAAACCACGAATCACAACCCTCTTTTTTTAGTCTTTCTCCTCCACTGCTCACACACATATTCTGGTGGTGTGTGTTTGTGTGTTTCATTGTTTGTGTGTTTGTGTATTTGTGTATTTGTGTGTTTGTGTGTTTGTGTGTTTGCAGATAAGAGCAGATTTAAAGCTGTGTTCTCGCTCGTGGACTGAAACCGTTTGTATTTATCGTCATGAACACATTGCGAGAGCCGGAGGACTGAACTGTTGTTGCTGTGGTCGACTGATAAACACTGAATGTGGACTAATCTGTATCATCCCATAGATTAACAGCAAAAATAAAAGATAAATCATCCTTTAAGAGTTAAAATCAAGAATTGACAACAAACCTATACAAGCTACAGTAAATGGCACCACGTCAAAGGATAAATGTCAGACTATGGGACCCTTTTCCTCTGGAGCCGTCAATAGGATCATTTTACAGAAATATCTCAACAACTAGTCCATTGGATGGAAAATGTATCCAAATAATGTCCAGTTTGTTCAACAATAAAAATAATTGTCCCACATTTTATTAAAACAGATATTTTCTATTATCTGTCAGTCATTTATTCGCCAGCAGCAGCAGCAGCTGCCTGATGTCTGGACTCATTAATGAAATAGCGGCAGGCCCAGTCTCGTACCCTGAGGGACTCCAAAAACAATGTTTAATAAGTGAAGACAATATTTGGAAGAATCTAAAAAAAAATCAATCTGAGTGCTGCTCGTTATCTGAAGATAATAAGACAAGATATGAAGACAAGATAACAGTTTGATATCTGGAGATGATGAAATAACAGATGATGTTGAGATAACAGACTGAGAAGAAGCAGAAGAAGTTTTGCAAACACTCACATCCCAATCAGCTTTGAAGAAAGCGTAATTATCCTTTAACTGCCTCTTTTATTCACTCTGAAAACCCCTGTGACATGATATTGTTTGACTTTGCTGTGGCTTCAGAGTCATTCATGTCTTTGCTCGGGTCCCTTCTGTCTCCCTCTTTGTTCCGTCGTCTCTGCGACGCCGTCGGCTTCGGGCCAAAAGACAAAGACTCTTTCTGTGAGTTTTCTCCCCAAAGACTTTGTGCCAGCTTTGCATATAAATGTGTTTGTGAGTAAATCCTTCGCTCCAGGACTTCGCTCTGACTCCAGCGCCTCAGCAGGAGACATCGAGACGCAGGAGACTCCAGATCTGACTTTGACTCTGACTAGTTCAGTATTAACACTGAAATCCAGCTTTGTCCTCTGAAAAATCCTTCCTGACAGATTCTTACAGAGATTCAAGCTGCAAAGGTTGGAAATGGATTTGACTTTATTGTCCATCAAAGAGGAAAATTGTCTTTAGTTCATCAAAACATCAAACATGAAACATACAGTAAATTAAATACAGTGATAAAACACAATCAAAGTAAATTACTAAAACATGAAGCAAACATTTTTAAGTTTAGATTGCTGATTTTATTCAGAATCAAAGACTTTAAATATACTTGATTAATGATGCAGCTTGAAGCTCAGAGTTCATTGTCATTTACTTTGTTTAATTTAGAGTCAAAAGTCAAATTTATATCTGAACACACTCAAAGTAACTCTAAGACAAAGATGAAGTGAGTTCAAAAGGCAGACAGTGATCAGGACTCTTGGTTTCCTTCAAAATCACATTTGAATGAGTCAGAAATCAAGTCAGTCAGCTGCTGCAGTTCCTGAAGTGTCCAGCAGGTGTCAGCATTTCACCACTTTCCAGCTGATGATGAACTGAAGCTTTTACATCTTTACAGTTTGTCTGATTTCATGAGTTTGCAGCTGAAGATTTAGTTGAAGTTTATTTTCTACCTTCTGCTGACAACAGTCAATATAGATCATAAACAACTGTGAGACACTGTTTGCAGCATTAAAACATAAAAACACGACCATCGACACAGGAACCACAGACAGTTTGTTAATGCTGAGTCTTTGCTATGTTTGTACTCATTTTTAAAGGTATCATCAAACAAGAGTCAAACAAAGGTCTGAACATCTAAAAACAGCCATTATTTATTCTTCATCATTGACATTTGTTCGAAAACTTTGTCCTTTAAATCACAAGTTTCTTCTCTGATCTAAACATCTGAACGTTTCGCCCTCTTCACCTGAAACCCTCCAGGAAGCTTCTCCCTGACTGATCCTCAGGTGAACTGAAGCCTCCGCTGAGTCACTGCAGGTGAGACACAGGTAGAAAAACTCACCTGCACTGAGACACAACGAACCAAAGTGAAACCGAGGAGCAACAAACAGCAGCAGATTCACACAAACTTCATCATCATCGTCATCAGAGGAAGAATATTCAGATCCTTTACTGCAGTAAAAGTACTAATACCACAATGTTACAATACTCCCATACAAGTAAAAGTCCTGCATTCAGTTAAGTATAAGTACATACAGTACACATAAGTATCATCAGCAACGTGTACTTAAAGTACTTGACCTCCTCCTGTGTCAGTGAACTGTTTCTGGATTCATGAGTCTGTTGCATTTTCCTGCTGTAGATAAAAAAATACATGATCATTTATGACTTAATTATATTTTTCTATCATTCTGAGTAGTTTGTAACTAAAGTTGTCAAAATTAATTAATGTATTGGCGTGAAAATATTTGCCTCTCAAACACAGGACGTTTTCATGTAACAGAGTGTTTCTTCACTGTGGTTTCATTATTTTTTCCTTAAATAAAACATGTGACACTTTATTTCACTGTTTGTTTGTAAATTGGTGAAAACTCAAACCTAATTTGGTCCCTTGGCGCCTCTCCGCAGGGGTTTGAACTGAGCATGCGCAGTCCGCCGCCGCTCGGTTGAGGAAGTTGGGATCAAAGTTTTTACCTGTTGGTTTCATGAATGTGAGTCGACCTGCTGCTCAGGTGAGTGTTTCACGGCTTCAGTCTCCTCATGAACATCGCAGGAGCTGTTTGAAGACGTTTCACCGAGTTGTTCGCTGCTGTTTCTCAGTTTGGGGCTTTTTCAGGTGTCGCTCGATGCTAATTATGTTTTCACCTGTTAGCTTGATTAGCTCAGTTTGCTGTTTGTTAGCTGACGTTAAACTGATCTGTGACGATGATTTAACTCGACTAATCAGCTTTAAACATCACGAACTGAAGCAGGAGAAGTACTGTGATGTGCTACTACAGTAAAAGTACTAATACCACAGTGTAGAAATACTCTGTTACAGGTAAAAGTCCCGCATTCAAAGTTAGTAAAAGTACAAAAGTCTTGACTTTAAAATGCAGCAAAAGTAAATTGAATTCATTTCAGAGTAAAACTATATTTTATATTATTGGATTATAGTTATTGATTCATTCATGTGTTCATCAGTTTAATGTGTCTGGTCATTTGAATAACTTCATGTTCTGTTGTTCGTTATCAATAAAGTTTTATGTTTGTCCGTAAACATATTTCATTTGTTGATTATATTATTAATCTGAATGTGTTGCTGCAGTTATCAGATGTAGTGAAGTCAAAGCAGCATGAAATGGAGATACTCAGGTAGTACCTCCAAATGATACTTTACTGCAGTACTTGAGTCAAATGTTCTGTCCTGTTGGAATCACTGCACTTTTCTGCAGGTTTTCATCTTCTGTCATCTCTAGAAAACCTTCCACTGAAGGTCAGTTTTCTCTGTGAAAACAACTTGGAGTCATATTGATTATTGATTTGTTTTTCCGTCACGAACAGACTGAATCCATCAGAAATGACGTCAACATCAGATCTGGAGCAGCTGGCGGAAATTGGTGAGTTCATTCTTTCACTTTCCTTCATTTAAACAAGTCGAGATGTTGTTGAGATTAAAGCTACGAGAGAAGCAGCATAAAAACATTATAATAAATACAAACATCATCAGACAAACACGTCACAGAATACACATATTATCTGTTTAAGATGCAGCTGAAGACAAAACAGATGAATCCTTTCACCTCCAATGTGTAAAACTACATGTAACCAAACATCCTGAACTGACTCCTGTCTTTATGTTGTTGATCACTTTGTCTTTCAGGACGTTACTGAAGGTTTTATTAGCTGAGATCCTCCTGAAATGTGATACAACTCAGATTAGTCAATGATTTCAAGCTAACTCTCAATGTTTTTACACACAAACTTAGTGATGAATCTTATATCTATGAACACGTGGTTTAAAACAATCAAACAAATCAGAGACATTTTCCTGTTTTGTATAAATGTCTCTGCATCATAGGCAGAAGAAGAAGAAGTACTCAGATCTGATACCAGGGTCGAAATACTCTGTCCTACGTTCAGAAACTGAATCAAGTAAAGTCACGATAGACAGAATATACTGTTAGTACAGAGTCTCAGTTTAACGTTTCTCCTCTGTCTTTGTGAATGACGTCACAGCAGAGTTTTTCTCCTCCTCCGAGCTGAACTGAGCCTTTTGTCAGGTCACTGTGAGCAGATCATTTCCTGTCTGTTATCTCAGCTTCTTTGTGTTTATAAAAAACTTCCCTCGTTGCTGCAGAATAAACATCCAGAGCAGAAAACAGATCGTGATGGTCGTTTCCACCCAGTTCCACACACAGCAGATAAGGAATAATTAGTGGAATGGTGGGTGGTGTCGAGCTGAATTTGTGACTGAGCTGATGTGTTTTCTGTCAGAGTCATAAAGTTTGTACCAGTTTGTCTTAAACTGAACTTATATGCTGCTTTTTATTAGAACTTTATTCTTGGTCTAAACTCTCCGACCAGCAGCCGATAAACGGAGCCAGTCACGAATGTTGAAATGTTGTTTCTAAGGTGGATTTTTCCTTGAATTCTGACAGAACTTCAGAGGGAGGAAGACGAGGATGAGGAGGCTCAGAGGTCCGTCACAGATGGCGCATCAGTTCCTCCCAGCAGCACATTCACTCCTGATTCTTCTCACCCGTATTATGACGTGGCTCGACACGGCATCATCCAGGTCTCAGGTCGGCCGTCACAAATACGTTTGAAATAATAATCCAGCCTCGTTCAGTTCTTGGTTTTGGTTTTTCCTGTCTGGTTCAGTCTCACTACCTGCTCAGACAGACTCGGTCAGAGAGCAGCTGGTCAACACAGAGGAGACTTCAGCAGCTAAAGAAACAGAGATTTCCCTCAGGAGCTGGAGGAGAACAAACACAGAGCTACAAGAGGAAATGATGCTTAAGATAACTTGAACTGAGCTGACATTTAAAAACCTGTCGAACAACTCTCCTAAAATATTTGATTCTAATCACAAAACTCTGCAGCTGTTTGCACGACACGAATATTTTATCAGTCTCTTGCGGGTAAATTCAGGAAGCTCTGACATCCTCAGAACATGATTATAGAAACAGGTTGGATGTTTTTATAGAGAGAAACTGTATCAACACATCAAGCAGAGGAGGAAACCTCAATCATCTAAAACTCTGCTGTTTCCTCTGAAGGTGACGACAACTACGGCAGGAAGTTGATCATCTTCAGCAGCTGCTGTTTGCCTCCATCACACCAGCTGAACCACCGTCGGCTGCTGGAGTACGTTCAGAGTGAATCCTCCTTCATAAAGCAGCTTCGTGTCTGACTGGAGGTCGACTCAGACCTGCTGATAAAACACCTGCCGTCAGTCAGTCACATTCTGTTCCTGTTGTCTGCAGGTATCTGAAGTTCACACTGGACCAGTACGTGGAGATGGATTACATCCTGGTTTACTTCCACTATGGTCTGAGGAGCAGCAACAAGCCGTCGCTGAAGTGGTTACGAGAAGCTTATAACGAGTTCGACAGGAAGTACGACGTGTGCTTTTTCTTTGTGTTCTGGTGCTTAAGGACATAGAGAGTGTGACAAACACGTTTTATCAACAAAATAATAATCAGAAACACAAATTCTGGGAATAATGTATTTTTCCGTTCAGTTTTCTTATATGATGCATCATAATGTGCATAAAACCGACCAGATGAATCCATTAGAACGGTCGTGGATGTTTGATGTCCGTCTCTGTGTTTTTCCAGATACAAGAAGAACCTGAAGACTCTTTACGTCGTTCATCCTACAAACTTCATCCGAATTGTCTGGAACATTTTCAAACCTCTGATCAGGTATAAAAAGCCTCAGACTCACCTGCTGGAGCTCAAACTGTCTTCAGTCACATTAAAGCTACTTCCTGTTTCTTCACAGTCACAAGTTTGGGAAGAAGCTGACGTATGTGAACTACCTGGCCGAGCTCAGAGATCACCTGAACTACGAGCAGCTCATCGTCCCTCCTGACGTTCTCAGGTTCTGATCTGGTCTCACTCATGATGCCGACTCACACGTCGCAACACAGGAAATCATCAGTCGACGTGTTTGTGTGTCGTCTCTCGCAGACATGATGAAAAGGTACGAGCTGCTCAGAAAGGCGGAGCCCCTCCCTCGGTGAAGACGCCCCCGCCTCGACCTCCCCTGCCCACCCAGCAGTTCGGTGTCAGTCTGCAGTAGTGAGTCTGTTTCCTGATGCACCAAACTCTCAATACATTCACTTCAGTTCCTCCGTTTGTTCATCAGACTGAAACCTGTTTGATTGACAGCATCAGAGAGAAGAACAGGGAGGCGATAATCCCACCTGTGATGTCTCAGACTGTCGCCTACCTGAAGGAGAAAGGTGAGCGTCCACTCAAAGGTCGTCAAGACTCAGAGTGAATCTCTAGGTTTTGGACAAAACAAGACATTTGAAGACGTCAGCTTGAACATTTTATAAACCAAACAGTCAATTATCCAACAATAATCGACGACGATTATTTATTAGTTGTATCTATTAATTATTTTGTTTTGGTAAACGCAGTAAAATTTAAACACATTCAGTCTAAAACTTCTGGAGTTTGCTTTTGAACTGTTGATGCTGTCTGGTGACTGGTTGCAGTCGTCTTCCTCTGGTGGTTTCTGATATTTGCTTTCTGTTATTTCAGTCACCAGTTTATTGTCTCACTCTGTTGTTAAGATGTTTGTGTGTGTCTGTGTCAGGTCTGAGGACGGAGGGAATCTTCAGACGTTCGGCTCGTGTTCAGCTCATCAAGGACGTTCAGAAACTCTATAACCAGGGTGAGTGGGGTCTCCCTGTCTCTGTGGCAGGGGCCTGTTGTGGTTTTTTTGCGTGATGACGTTTGTGTTTGTCGGTCGCAGCCCCTTCAAGTCGACACAGTTCAGTTTTTCACACTGACTGAAATCTTCTTTATTTGTTGAATTACTTCTGTTTAGTCTTTATTGATGGATCAGTTGTTCAACACATTATATGAACATTTTTCTACAATTCTACAATTTCATTTATCAGACGCTTTTGTCCAAAGCGATGTTCATCTGAGACCAGATACAACACAAGCTGGGATCTAGTCAGGAGAGAACAACCTGGATAAGAGCCATAAAATAAAGTTCAGGTTAGATAAGGCCTGTGCCTGCAGGCAGTGAGGAGGGAATACTTTACAACATGCAATTAGACAACAATACAATTTTATTTTAATTTTTTTTTCCAAGTGCCAAGGTGCTCAGAGAAGAGCTGAGTCTTTAGTCTCTTCTCAAAGACTGAGAGCGACTCTGCAGATCGAACAGAGTTCGTAACTCGTTCCACCACCGGGGAACCACAGAGGAGAAGAGTCTGGCTCTCGGCCTCGGGCCCTTTTGAGGTGGTTGTATCGGGGGCCTTTCGTTGGCCGAGTGTAGTGAGCGGGACGGAGTGTAGACCTGAATGAGGGAGTTCAGGTAGGAAGGAGCCGTTTGTGTTGTAGTAGGAAAGTGTAAGAGTTTTGAATTTGCTGCGAGCAGCTGCTGGAAGCCAGTGGAGCGATCTGAACTAACCCTAACCAGACGCTGGGTCATCTGCAGAGGTTTGACCGTGCATGCAGGGAGGCCTGCCAGGAAGGAGCTGCAGTAGTTGATGTGTGATACTACGAGAGCCTGTACCAGGAGCTGTGCTGCGTGTTCAGACAGGAATCTTCCTGATAGGAACTGGCTGGGACGACAAGGAGCTCAGTCTTGGAGAGGTGGAGTTGAAGGTGGCGTTTTTTCATCCATGCTGAGATATCTGCAGATATAGATTTTTTGAGTAGTGGAGTGACTCGAGCTTGCTTAAATGCAGCGGGGAACACGCCCGTAGCAAGTGAGGAGTGTTACTGCAGGGTTAAGTGATGGGGAAATAGTTTGTAAGAGGTTGGATGCAGTGTTGTTTTCATCAACGATGACGATGACGAAATTATTTTGTTGACACCCCTTTTTTTTCATGACGATAACGAGACGGTGACGAGCTAAACGTGGCTCTTTGATGACTGAAACATGACGAGTCGTGTGTGAGTTTTCGTTGACGAGACTAGACGAACATGTTAGTGGGTCTGTCAGACGTTTTGTATTGTGCGTGTAATCTGTCAGTCAAAAGCTAAAAAGTATCAGCAGTGCTGCTGCATCCTATCTTTGTTTGGTCCCGCCCACCACCTGGCATGGCAACACACCGGTCACTAGTCACACACACCGGTCACTAGTCACACACACACAGCACACCGGTCACTAGTCACACACAGCAGGCAGCATTGCATCTCCATCAATGGGAAAGTCTCGGCTCGAGCCGTCAGTCTGTGAGGAACCTGGTTCTGATGCAAAGGTTGAGGTTAACTGTTGTTTTATGAATTGCAACACTTGATACAACCTGTCAACCTTGATTCCAATTTCCAAAACTTATTCACATAAATTCATTTGTTAAAAGACTAATACCTTTTTGAGTTTTCACGACTAAAATGTGACTAAAACTAATAAGTATGTACTAATAAGGTGTATGACAACAACAGTTAGCTTAACCGGTGCAGTGACACTGATTGCATGGTGCTCACATGAGGAGTAGTGGTTTGGCAGAGAGAGCTTCGTGAACTTCCATTTTTTGGAAGTGAGGACACCTGTGCCACCTCCCCGTCCAACAGTGCCGGGTGTGTGGGAGAAAATGGAGTCGGCAGAGTGCAGCTGGTGTGGCAGTGTTTTCTGGACGGATCCAGGTTTGAGTCAGGGACCTGAATATCTGAAGAATTAACCAGCGTCTGGATTCATTCTGTTTTGTTTACAGCCGACTGGCAGTTCCAGGTTGAAGGAGGCACCAGAAATGAGGCAGCGGAGGTTTACAGGGTTGTATTTTCTGTAGCATATGCGTATTTTTCGAAAGCCTTGGACGACAGGGATGGTGTTGTAGCACACGGTGTGTGAGGCACAGATAGTAGGAAAAGAGTAGTCGGTCTGTGTCCCTGCTCGGTGGACTCGCACAGGTAGACTCGTAGGTCTTTACCCAGTTCGGTCTTCACACAAGAGGCTGACGCTTCCGCTGACGTTCCAGCGTAGCACGTGTGTTCAAATACCAGGAAGTGTTACGGCTGAACCCGCCCCTTTCAGATTTTCAGCCAGGTAACAATAGAGGGAATGAGCCACCTATTGAAACTCAGAGAGTGAAACCAGCAAGTGCTCTGTACCAACAGAGTCTGACAGCTCCCTGACAACAAGCCCTGATCAAACTCCAAACCAAAGTTTCAAAAACACTTACCAACTAACTGCGTCTCCTATGTTCTAGATCTCAGCTTGCTCTGTTTGGAGCTAGTTTCAATCTCTCTTCTAAAGGCTTTTAGTTCAAAGGCTTTTTTCAAAGGTTTTCAGTGAACTGTTTCTCACTGATGATCTGTTTGATTTGAACGTTTCAGGGAAACCTGTAAACTTCGATCAGTTTGCTGACGTCCACGTTCCGGCTGTGATCCTGAAGACGTTTCTCAGGGAGCTTTCTGAACCTCTGCTCACCTTCAGACTCTACAACCAGGTCCAGGACATCCTCAGTGAGTGCAGGAGGAGGGAGGGGGGGGGCTTCAGGGGTTCATGTTCAGACATTCTTTTTAATCTATTTTTACAGTTTCCTGAAGATGAAACACATTTCTGTGATTGATTTCTGGAAATGATGCTGAAGAACGAGAGTTTGTGTCGTTGTTTTCTCGTGTCTGTCAGATGTGGAGAGCAGTCTGAGGGTCAGCAGGTGTAAACAGATTGTTGAAAGTCTTCCTGAACATCACTTCATTGTAACAAAGTTCCTGCTGTGTTTCCTCCACATGGTACGTCTGCGCTCGCATTTATTCATGTTCTGTAAAGAAGACATTGGCCTCAAAAGATAAACCTACTCTGTTTGTTGGATTGTTTCTGTCACTTCTGATGGGAGAACATTTTTAAATGTTACTTGTATGTAATTGTAAATTTCTCTGTTGTGGGACTAAAAAAGGAAAATCTTATCTCAATATAAGAAGAAACTTTATTTGTTTCAGCTTTTATACATAAAGTGCAGCTCAAAGTGTTTGTTTCAGAAAGATTGAGAGGTCACGTGTTTCATTTGTTTCATGTTTATAGTAAACTCTAGTGTAGTAAACAGTAGTTCATAGTTTAGTATAAGACTGTCTTTGTTGAAGTGAGTTCTTGTGTTTCCTCTGTGAACCACCAGGTGTCGCAGGAGAGCATCCAGAACAAGATGAGTCCGTCTAATCTGGCCTGTGTGTTCGGGGTGAACCTGGTTTGGCCTCGTCACGGTTCCATCTCTCTGAGCGCTCTGACCCCCATCAACATCTTCACCGAGATCCTCATCGAACATTTCCACACCGTGTTCGGCTCCCGCTGCCCAGCTGCTCAGGTAACACCCTGAACCTGGATCCAGCTGCTCAGGTAACACCCTGAACCTGGATCCACCTGCTCAGGTAACACCCTGAACCTGGATCCACCTGCTCAGGTAACACCCTGAACCTGGATCCACCTGCTCAGGTAACACCCTGAACCTGCACATCAGCACCTGGATCCACCTGCTCGCTCTCATCCTCTTTCTAAAACACTTCCAATATGTGGCTCAGTATCTACAGAGCAGAATGTTCATTGTCTCCAGAGGATGAATCCTAAAGACTTTAATGACTCTGACGCTTCCTCTCATCTGGACAGAAGCTCAGTTCTTACACACAAAATATCCAAATATAGAAAAAAGAACCCATTCCTGTAAAACGCAGTCATTTTTTATAGTTTTTATATTTTTATTGGTTGTATATTTTCTGTCTTTATTTTTTAGTCCGTTTTGTTTTAAAACTGTAATAATATAAAAACACTAATCAAAACGTCCGTTTTATAACATTTCAGATTAACGTAATTAAAATTTAGTTTAAACAGTATTGTTGTTCTTCAGGTGAGTCATGTGATCACTGATGTCACGATGCTGTTGTTACCTGTTACTATGTGATTCTAACAGATGTTTGATGTGAAAACAGACACTGGAGTCAAACCTTTTGTTCTTGAATTTTGTTTATTAATGATTCCATTTTTCGTAAGAACTTGGTACAAAAAAGTGAGACTACTCTTGAATCATTTACCAACTTCCATCGATCAACTTTTTAATGCATCATAAAGAAGAAAAAAACTACATTGGCATATTTAAGACAAACACTTTCCTATACACACTATCCACTGGACAGTCCCCTTATTAATGACAAAGAAAAACTTCTACTTCAACAGCCAACAGACATTTTCATTTCCATCTAAACGTGTCGTCGTCGCCTCCTCATGGCAAAATAATACATCGAACGTTGCAAGCTAGAAGTCAGAATGCAGAACTGGCAAACAATAGAAAATCCCAATGTTCTGTTTTCTTTTTTTGCTCCTTGATAAAAGAATATAAAAATGTTCTAACTTTTTTTTTCTTCTTTGTTCAAATGTTGTGTCGTGTATTAAAATAGATCTGTTTAAGCACTGCACAGTTTCTCCCGGAGAAGATTTCTAGAAACGGATGAAGAGGTTTTGGGGGTGGAGGGTTTGTTTCTCGGGGGGAGGGTTCGGGGTCGGACGCGGCACGGAGCGCTGATATGGTTCCACCTGGAGTCTCGCGGTCCTGCAGCTCTCAGGTGACGACTCGATATGCATCACATGGTACATTCTGTCCACTGATCATGATTTTATTCGTTCATAAAGGCAAGTTAGGTACAATGTTAATGCATATCTGCTGTTTATCGCACAGACACAGGAGCCTGGAAGCTGCTGACTGAAGGGAACAGGTTTGTCTTCTGTCCATTCCTTTAGAGTCCAAACGTTGGTCAGATTGTTAAAGTTTATATGTTGTAATAAGCAGAGTTTGCAGGTCGAGGCCTCGTCTGAACCAAAGATCACTTCTGCTCACGTCATCAAATATTTAAACAGAATTCAGTTTGACATTTGCTGCTTAAAACATCACGTTTGCAGTGAACGGTGTCACTTCAGTTAGTGGACGATGAAACATCACAGATGAGAATCTGCTCTTTTCCTCTGATGATTTCATTGAATGTCAGCAGACGTGATCTTTGTTTCAGGTGAAGCAGACAGACGGCAGCCAGGCTCTGTGTTCTGATAAAGCGCATTTTCTCTATATATATTTAAACATAACGTGCATTCGGCGCCGAGCGACAGCGGGAACAGAACTGAGTTAATCTGCTGTTCACTCCAGACAGGACGAGGTGAAGACAAACGTCTCTGAGCCCAACGGGTTCGTTCATCATTTTAAACTATTTCAGGTCTGTGTGTTTTTAAATCCATGTTTTTACAACATTTTCTGAAACATTTGCTGCTTCCAGCTTCAGAAACGTGACCCGAGGCCTCAGTCTCTCGTCTGAAACCATCGACGACTTTATTTTGTTTTACTGCTTCTTCATT
Organism: Holacanthus passer; assembly: GCA_025331565.1. Taxonomy (NCBI): domain Eukaryota; kingdom Metazoa; phylum Chordata; class Actinopteri; family Pomacanthidae; genus Holacanthus; species Holacanthus passer. The sequence continues at coordinate 3,112,062 of JAFREQ010000053.1, forward strand.
ATGAACTTTCTCATCTGGGGGAAATCATGTGGATGGTTTTGATGCCATATTGCTCGTCTTTAATCCTCCTCTGTTTTTTGTTTTTCTGGAACTCGTTCGCTGCCTGAAGCCACAGACGCACCGCTCTGTTTCTATGTTTCTCTGTTTTGTGCCGTACAGACGATGCTTCTCCAACATTAAGGATCTTTTCAGAGACCAAACTCAGGCGACCTGGATATGATTCAAAATAAAATAAACATCCTCTTCTCACTTCTGACTTCACTAATTCCCTCCTTTTCTTGTGATAAAGGCATTTTTTTCTCTGAATATTTAACCATTTGTTCATGTTTGTGCATTAACAGGTAGCAGAGAGCTGCACCTCGACTGTGTGGTGAGGACAATATGATCAGGTGAAATAAAAAATGGACTAAATCTATGTTTTTAACACTTAAACTGAACCTTTCTGGACCAGCAGGAAGACTAGCGAGACAAATGGACGGAGCGGATCGAGATGGCGGCGTCCCGGTTCTGAACCAGGACGCCGCCATCTCGATCCGTCCGTCCACCGACAGTCAAAAAGTGTTGTTGCAGTTTGACACATTGTCCCATTTCTGATTGACTGGTGTCTATAAAATGACGCAACAAAGACGAAAACCCTGGATTTGAAAGGATTTGTACTTGAGGCAGTGTTCATCTGTCGCACTAACAGGGTCACTGGTAGAACGTTCAAAAAACACGAGAGTAAAAAAAGCTCCAGAGCGAAAAATATAAAATAGGCAGGGAGAAAAAAAAGCACTATAGACATTATTGAGAGATGAACGATCCCAGTACAAAAACAAAGAAAAGTTTTTGGCATATTTTCTATACTGGTTAAAGGAGAGAAGGGACTGAATGGATGCATCACACATCGACCGAACTCCTGCGACGTGTTCGTGTTCGAGTGCAGCTGTGAACAAACACTTTGGCCCCTTTTTCTCTTCCACTCTTTGTTTTCTGTCGTCAAACTCGACCGAGAACATTAATGAGATTCGATTTCATCTAAGATGCGGAAACAAAAACGACTTGAAATCTGTTGAAATCGTGTGATATTTCATATTTTAGTTCATGTTCTTGTTTCTGCAGCTTCCTGAAAACAAAAGTGACGTCGCCTTTAGTTTGTGTTGCAGTGAGACAGAAAACAGAGAGTCGAAGGTGAAGGGACTCGTCTCCGTCTCAGATGTGTGACTTCAGTAAAGTTTGAAAACCAAAACAACCTGTGATGATGATAATAATACAACATATGTACAGTGATCCCCTTGAATACTCCCAACTTACATTTATCAACAGGCATCAGCATGAAAATACTAAAATCTCCACTAGAAATGCTAATTTCTGTAGTTTTATCTTAAATACTTTTTTCTTTGACTTTAACTCTATTAATACTGAAAAAAGTTATTCTCTGTTTTTGTTTGAAGGCTCGTATGCGTTTACATACACGATGAAAACATTTTCCTGAATTATTATGGCAAAAACATTGTTCATAGGAGAATGAGAACAAACATCTACTCAGATATATCAATGTACAGTCTTTCACTTGCACCGATCCTTTGTTTTCTTCTACTACGACTAACTCTACTGTTCTCTCTCACTATATGCAGAACAATAATTATACCTGTGTTTAAAAAAGGGAAATATCTTTTGGAGCGCGCAGAAACTCCTGCGGCGCCACTGTCATCTAACTTTTTGTAATAAATACATTAAGGCCAAGAACATTAATAAATAGAAAATAACTTAAAAAAAGAAATCTCGTAAGCACTGTAGGTGTTGGGTTTTAAAAAATACTTGAATCGAGTGGAGGATAGAGGCTCTTTTTTCTCCGGTTTCAGCTCTCAGAGAAAAGATGGTTAGATATTATTCAGACAAAAAGAAATCATCACCGCCCTCGTCGTCGAGCACCGGGGGGGGCGGAGCTAGTTGTCGGCGTCGTCCTGGCTGTGGGCGTGGCTCTTCTGCAGGGGCGTGGCCGAGGGGCCCGGGGCGGCGGCGCTGGTGGGTTTGATCCAGGACTGGGAGAGCAGGGAGGCGGCGATGGTGGCGGTGGTTGTCATGGTGACCTGGATGAGCTGGTCGCGTTGTATCAGCCTGATGAGAGCTTTGAGGCGCTCGAGCGACGCCTGAGTGTCTCTCTGCTGCCCCAACAGTCTCTCCCTCAGGTCCATACATTGCTGCAGACACACAGGAAACACAGAGTCAACTTCCTGTCGGCGAACAGTCGAACAGAGACGACAGCGGCTACATAACTGTCGTCCAGTAATCAGTTTCTGTCTGAGCTGAAGCTGATTAGAAAACTGGTTTGTCTTTGGTGCCGTTCAGAGCTGAAACTGGACGACGGCACGTTCTGTATATGTGTGATAATGACGGTAGGATTTGACTGATGGTTGAGAATCAGACAGACTGATGCATCGAACCGTTTCAACCTACAAACTGTGTTTACAGCAACTCGTCTGTGGACGCTGTCACTCAGTTTCCTCTGTCAGTATCAAACAGCAGCAGAAACGATAGAGACGTGTTGTTCTTACTTTGAGTGTGTTGTTCAGCTGCTTGTCTTGTTCCTCCAGATGAGCGCACTCGTTCTTCAGCTCGTTGTTTCGTCTCAGCAGCCGTCGCTTCTCCTCCTGCCTCACTGCTCACACACACACACACACACACACACGGTTCATCAGCACGTGCATGAACAACATGATAACACACTCTTGTAAAGGAGTCGAGTGCTTCTTACCCGTCTTGTGTGTAACGTAGGACTGAACGAAGTTCTGTGGCCACGACATGTTTTCTTTGTTCAGGACCTGAAGAACAAACAACACGTCATTTAGTGAGATTCATTCTGTTCATCACAGTCAGCTGGTTTGTTCTTCTCTTCGACAAAGTGTAAAACCAACAGTTCAGTGTTTTATGGGCCTGAACCAGTTCTTGACTGGAACCAGTAACTCGCTCCATCCAACAGAAGAACTGTGTCAGACGAGAAGCAGGCTGGAGCCGTCAGAGGTCAGAGGTCAGCGAGCTTCACAGACCTGAAGGAACCTTTAGTTCCTGGGTTTAGTTTTGGACCAGGTCCAGTTCGTACCTTCTTCTGGCACTTGGGGCAGTACCAGGGTCCTCTGGGTGGGGTTTTGAGCGGCGGGTGGAGGCAGTTGGGGTGGAAGGCTCTGGGGCAGTTGTGGCAGGGCTGCAGCTCTCCGTCCTCCTTACAGACGGCACAGTGGTCGTCATGCTCCAAGTCCTCCTGCCACAGAGTCACAGTTCATCAGGTGAGTGAAACGAAACTCTGCTGGTAAACTGGATTCAAACAAAACTGAAACTAAAAAAACATTAAAGTTTGTTTCACTTTGAGCAAAACAGAATAAAAAGCCTCCTGGTTCAGTAAACGGATAAATCACTTTCTGACAGAAACATTGAAGCTGTATTAGATGATCAGTCGCTGCTGAAACACTGAGACGATACAAGTTTGATTTTCCCGTCAGAAAAATGAGGAAAAACTCTTTTTTCTTTCCACTTTTCTTAACTGTCTTTAACCCGTCCCACTTCTCATGTGGTGACCTCAGAGGGTTTCGACAGTTTAGAAACCAGAGATTTGAACACAGGTGTGACATCATGAGTCATGTGACCTACCTTCCAGCAGAAGTCCTCAGTGTCTGGCATGTGAATGGAAGCAGAGCAGAGGTTAGTGGCAGCACAGACACAGTGTGAGAGGTGAAGCCATGAAGCAGGACATCGATCCCCATCAGCGAGTGGTTAGATTAGCTTAGCTTAGCATAAAGACTGGAAGCAGGGGGAAACTGCTAGCATAGTTCAAAAATACACACCCAAAGCTGCCTGATGAACAAGATGTGTCTCAGTCGTTTGTCAAAAACTGTGAAAATGTTTAATCAGAAATCTGTCATCGGTTCATCTGTTTCCAAAAACACTGAACTGCTCCTTTAATAGTCTGATTTGGATACTTGAGGTTTCAGCTGATTGTTCAGAAGCAAACTGAACTGAGGGAGCAGGAAAAGAGTAAAACTGAGGCAAAGATTCTGAACATTTTATAAAAATGTGATCGAGAACCCGAAGGCTCTAAATAAAGAGATGAACATGTTGAGACCCATCGTGTTCCTCAGATCTTTGTGGTTCAGGTTAGAGTCTGATGACGCTGAGTTTTACCTCGTGCTGACAGGAAGAGCGAACTGTTCAGGTAATGTGACGCCAGACGTTTACGCTGCAAACAAACAGGAAGAAACGTGTAAATACAAACACTGAAGCTCTGAAGGAAAAAGTCAAACTAAGACAAAGATCCTCGATTACAACTGAGAGAACTGATCTGCTTTGATTCATTTAGTTTGATTTAATGACGTCGTCGTCATGATGATGCTGTGGTTCTCTGACCTCTGGTTCGAACAGGCCGCTGTAGGCTGGGTTGGCTGTGCTTCGTCTCTTCCTCTCCTGTCTCTTCATCTGGATTTCTGTTCGGAAAGAAAACACTTTCTATAAAACATCTTCAGGCTACAGAAACATGTTCCTGGTGTTTTGTCTTGACTGCAGCAGAAAAACCATCAGCATCAGATCTACGTTTAATGACATTTTACTACAGTTTAAGAGTCTGAATCTCATCAACAACATCAAGTGTGAGAACTGACCCTCCAGGTGTTCTGTGGTGACGAGACCGAGGGCGACCATGAAGGCGATTTTCTGAGAGACAGAGACAGAAGATGTTAACGAGGAGGTGAAGAGTGTCAGACTCTCAGTTCTTCACTGAAGAGAAACATTCATGAGAAACTATTTACATCAAAATAACACACTTGTGGTTTGTTATCATCTTCATCACAATAAACTCGTCTTCACATCTGAATCTCTTCTGTTATCAAACCTTTAATATCTGGTCTGAAATCAGCAGCAGAGAGAATTCATGGATTGTTTTCTGATGTTAACTTGACACAAAGTCTTTTCCTCAGTGTTCGATACCTTGATTTGATTTGATGTGTTGAAATAATGAGAATCAGTTAATGAGCCGCAGAAAGATCGAAGGACTAAACAACTGATTCTGATGATACAGGAACTGTTTAATGCTTCAAAGAACGAATAAAGAAGCGAATGATGAAATGAATGTTTGTGTTTGATCATAAGTAATAAATCGTCTCCTGTAGTTTGTCTGAGTGACTTTCTCACCTCGGGGTCCTCGTCCTTCTTCTGGGACGGGGATTTGGGAGCTGGTGGAGCCTCCTGTGATGGAAGATCGGCCGGGGCCCCCGGGGACCCCTCAGTGCTGCTGGGGGCCTGCGGCTGGATTATTATCACCTGGAACACACAAATATATGGAGACAAAGTCAGAATTAAAAACACGAGCTGCATGTGATGATTCAGTTCTCAGTTGTTTATGAAACACTTCCTGGTTACAGCATCTTAATGAGCTTTTATTCTGTCATGATGTAAAATGTAGTTTTTGATCTTTGTGACTGAAGATCAGAAGTACAATGTGAAAGAAAGATTTTGGGTTCATGAAAGTTGTGACGGACATTTCTGGATTTTTTTAACTAAATCAGATCAGCGTCGTGTGGATGTGTTTCCTGTTCGTTGACCTTCGACAGGTTAAACTGTTTCATCTTTCTGTGTTGGAGGATAAACGTGAGTCTCAATCTCTTCCTGTGTTGGTGGAGACACCAGCCTTGTTATCAGCGCTGAAGAGCAGTGGCTGCACCTTGACGGCCTCGCTGACGGCCGACACCCCGTTTCCGGTGGCGGGGGAGGCGGCGATGATGGCGTACGCCACGCCGGGCCCCGCGGAGGTGTGCTGGGCGGGGCCGCCGGAGTCGGGGCCCCCGGCCGGGCCGTGCGCGGGGGCCGGGGGCGGCGAGGCGTCGCTCTGGCCGTTGGGCTGGTGGTCGGGGCTGAAGGTGCTGTTGGCGGTGGGCAGGGTGGGGCCCTGGCTCTTGGGACTGACCACAGCTGTCGCCCTCTGCAGGCTGAGAGGCTGCAGCTCCTGACAGGGACTGTGGGGGAGGCTGTCGGGGATCTGGGTCTTTGGCCTGACCTGGAGGGAGAGAACACAGAAGAAGACTGTTAGACCACCTGAAAGCAGACTCAGCAAGGATCCACACCACAGGCACGCTGTTGCCCCCCGGAGGCTGCGGGGCTCATTACAGGTCTGGGGTCAGGTGCGCACTCAGCAGGTGGAGTTTGTGACAACGGGGCCAACGATCGAAAAGACCAGAACAGCCACTAAATGGACGTCGCTGTGAGAAGATTTAGTCGACTTTCAAGAGCAAACTTTCAGACTCAAACATTAGCATGATGTTAGCAACATGCATGTCGACCACTACAAAACGCTGATGTATACTATGTGATTTTTTTTGGTGAATTTTTTGCATGTTACAAATTGACTTTCTAACTAATCAGAACCAGTGAACATTTAATTCTCAGCATGAAATTGTTGTTTTTTGGCTTATTTTCACCTTTTTTGGACGGTTAATGAGTCGCGTCAGGAAATGAAGGAAGAGGAAAAAACAGCAGCTGGATTTTGAACTGAGGAACCTGAAGTTTTATGATATGAGCATTAATGAACCATTTGTCTATTGAGACGCCCACTTGTACAAATACACGTGTTTCATTAACATGAGAGCTCAGAAACCGGCTCCTTCCTGCTGACGATACTGGAACCAGATAAGCAGATTGTGACTCATAAGGAAATGAGATTCTTAAGGATCAAAAGTAAACTGAAAGTTGAAGAAAACTCAACGTTAAACAATCAGACACTCGACGTTCAGCCTCCTGTCAACCAATCAGAGAGTCAGGAGTCACAGAGGAGGTGAAACATGAAGAGTTGAACCTCTGAGTCAACTCATTACAGGAAACATTATCTTATCTTCTGACTCATATTAGAGCCATGTGAGGGTGATGTGGTTTCTGCTGCCACCTGCTGGACATCTGCAGACACTGCAGCCACAAATGTCAACTCGAAAATCCAGATTAGTCTGATGAAATTTAAAATAAGTCTGAGAGAGTAGAGCTGAACATCAGATGTCTTAAAATGGCCACCAAACAGACTGATTCAGGCAACGACATGAACTCTCCTCTGGCGCCACCTGCAGGACAAACTTCACCTGCTCAAGAATAAAGACGTCTCAACACAGGAGGTGGAAACGTGTGTTCGTGAAGCGTTCATGGACGTGTTACCTGAGGTAGCACAGTGGCTGCTTGTCCTGCCAGCCGGTGCAGGGAGCTGACTTGAGGCACCTTGATGGGCACAGCAGTGAGAGTTCCCAGCATCTGAAAGACACACGAACGCAACGTTCAGACCAGGAAACACATGATGCTGAGCTTCAAACAGTTTAATACAAGAAATCATCTTACTTTACCATTTTACACTGACAGGAAAATATACAACAATTCATCTACCAACTACTTTCTGTGGGTAATAAATTTATTATGTTAATAAAACATCAAACCAATGATTCATAGATAAAATCATTTTATATTGATCAAGTAATTAATCAATGACCAATTGTTTGTGTGAAATCAATCAATGCCACTGATAAAAAAGTTCAGTCTGGATTCCAGCAACAGTCGTTTACTATTAAAATAATATTTGTGGAAACGACCAATGAAAAAAAACACTTAACATTTATGTTTTTTTAGCTGTTGTGTTATTGTAGTAACCAGTTCTGACCACAAGGAGAGCCAATACCACACCACAGCTGCATGCTGGGAAATTCACATTTATCATGTAGAAAGAATAGAAAAGTGTTTACAATCAGGAAGAAGAAAGGATGTTCACACAGGAAACCTGAGGAGCTTTAATCCACCTGTTTGTCTTTGGCCTCAGTTTATTAAAGCTGAACTGTTTTCAGACTTTAAACCTCTCGTCAGCCGCTGCATTAAAAAGAAAAGCGAAGCAGCTGGATCTTTATCTGTTTCCACACCAACGAGGAGTTTTTGTTTCCATCCAGCAGCAGCAGCTCGAAAAGACCAGAACAGCCACTAAATGGACGTCGCTGTGAGAAGATTTAGTCGACTTTCAAGAGCAAACTTTCAGACTCAAACATTAGCATGATGTTAGCAACATGCATGTCGACCACTACAAAACGCTGATGTATACTATGTGATTTTTTTTGGTGAATTTTTTGCATGTTACAAATTGACTTTCTAACTAATCAGAACCAGTGAACATTTAATTCTCAGCATGAAATTGTTGTTTTTTGGCTTATTTTCACCTTTTTTGGACAGTTAATGAGTCGCGGCAGGAAATGAAGGAAGAGGAAAAAAACAGCAGCTGGATTTTGAACTGAGGAACCTGAAGTTTTATGATATGAGCATTAATGAACCATTTGTCTATTGAGACGCCCACTTGTACAAATACACGTGTTTCATTAACATGAGAGCTCAGAAACCGGCTCCTTCCTGCTGACGATACTGGAACCAGATAAGCAGATTATGACTCATAAGGAAATGAGATTCTTAAGGATCAAAAGTAAACTGAAAGTTGAAGAAAACTCAACGTTAAACAATCAGACACTCGACGTTCAGCCTCCTGTCAACCAATCAGAGCGTCAGGAGTCACAGAGGAGGTGAAACATGAAGAGTTGAACCTCTGAGTCGACTCATTACAGGAAACATTATCTTATCTTCTGACTCATATTAGAGCCATGTGAGGGTGATGTGGTTTCTGCTGCCACCTGCTGGACATCTGCAGACACTGCAGCCACAAATGTCAACTCGAAAATCCAGATTAGTCTGATGAAATTTAAAATAAGTCTGAGAGAGTAGAGCTGAACCTCAGATGTCTTAAAATGGCCACCAAACAGACTGATACAGTGAGAGTTCCCAGCATCTTTACCATTTTACACTGACAGGAAAATATACAATTCATCTACCAACTACTTTCTGTGGGTAATAAATTTATTATGTTAATAAAACATCAAACCAATGATTCATAGATAAAATCATTTTATATTGATCAAGTAATTAATCAATGACCAATTGTTTGTGTGAAATCAATCAATGCCACTGATAAAAAAGTTCAGTCTGGATTCCAGCAACAGTCGTTTACTATTAAAATAATATTTGTGGAAACGACCAATGAAAAAAAACACTTAACATTTATGTTTTTTTAGCTGTTGTGTTATTGTAGTAACCAGTTCTGACCACAAGGAGAGCCAATACCACACCACAGCTGCATGCTGGGAAATTCACATTTATCATGTAGGAAGAATAGAAAAGTGTTTACAATCAGGAAGAAGAAAGGATGTTCACACAGGAAACCTGAGGAGCTTTAATCCACCTGTTTGTCTTTGGCCTCAGTTTATTAAAGCTGAACTGTTTTCACACTTTAAACCTCTCGTCAGCCGCTGCATTAAAAAGAAAAGCGAAGCAGCTGGATCTTTATCTGTTTTTTGTTTCCATCCAGCAGCAGCAGCTCGAAAAGACCAGAACAGCCACTAAATGGACGTCGCTGTGAGAAGATTTAGTCGACTTTCAAGAGCAAACTTTCAGACTCAAACATTAGCATGATGTTAGCAACATGCATGTCGACCACTACAAAACGCTGATGTATACTATGTGATTTTTTTTGGTGAATTTTTTGCATGTTACAAATTGACTTTCTAACTAATCAGAACCAGTGAACATTTAATTCTCAGCATGAAATTGTTGTTTTTTGGCTTATTTTCACCTTTTTTGGACGGTTAATGAGTCGCGGCAGGAAATGAAGGAAGAGGAAAAAAACAGCAGCTGGATTTTGAACTGAGGAACCTGAAGTTTTATGATATGAGCATTAATGAACCATTTGTCTATTGAGACGCCCACTTGTACAAATACACGTGTTTCAGATAAGCAGTGTTTCCATCCAGCAGCAGCAGCTTGTTGTTCAGGACAAACTATCAGGAGGTTTTTCTGTTGGACCTGAAGGTTCCTCACTTCAACCTGGATGTTTCCTACACGGAGTCGTTTCCTGCTCCGAGGTTCAGGCTGTAGATCAGCTGACATCGACTGCAGCTTCACTCAAGGTCAAACCTCCGCCGACGTTAACGGCCGACCGACACACAAACCACGGCCAAACAGCAGCAGAGAAAGTGATGAAAATACTCATCAGACTCAGAGGAAGTAAATTCACTAACTGTTTAAACCAGTGGGATTATTATTTATTTATTACCAACTCCACAAATTGTTCTGATCCTTGAGCCTTTGATTGTTTTCAGATGTGGGATTAACAGTGTTTTTCCTACATAAAGATAAATGGTGACAGAACTTTCTCCATAATTCCCCCAAAACCTCAGGAAGTCATTTCCTCCTGCATCATATTTCTCTCATGCTGTGAAAAAACAACTCGCTGACGTTCAAATGATTTCAACCTGCTGCTGTTTCTTCTGAAATGTCACTTCCTGTCTCTCTGCAGGAGTTTGACAAATATACATAGATATATTTGTATATAAAGACAAATATAAAGTTCAGGTGAGTTCAAATATAAAATATCTTCTAATACACATTAACTTTGTGTCTGTACATTAAATCAGGAGGCTCAGAATAATCCGTCTCACTGACAGAGATAAAATTGTGTAAAGGTAAACGTAACATGGTTGAAACATGGTTGTAAACTTGTTTGTAAAAGCCTGAAGAAGCTTCATCCCTGTGTTACCTTTGATGATGAATCTGTGATCTGCTGCCACTTCCTGTCAGACTCAACTAACCTGGACTCTAAATGAACCGTCCGTGTTCACAGTCGCCTCCATTTTTCCTGCCAGCTGCTCAGAAACAGGAAAAAGGAGGAAAGTTTTCTCCTCCTCCCCCTCTGGAGCACAGCTCACCTCCTCCCCTCCTTTCTTCTTCTGTGAAAATCCCTTCGTTCATTGTTATTGTGCTGCGGCGGGGAGGGGGGGAGGGGGAGGAGGCGGCCCAGACCTGTTCCCATGGCAACTGCTGAGATGAAAATTCTTGCAGTGCGAAGCCTTTCATTTTCGTAATTGCTTCCTCTTTTCTCCAAACCTAAGCACCTTCTCTTTAGGGGCCTCCTCCTCCTCCTCCTCCTCCTCCTCTCCAGTGTGAGCAGTGAACACAACCTTGGAACAGACATTTCCTGCTTTTTTTAAATCATTTTTTTCTTCAAATACCAAAGTCAATACCGTCGGTGAGAACGATGACAGCTCTGCAGCAAACACTGACGATCCTCCTCCTCCATCCTCCCCCAAGTCTGACAGACGTGCTGTGATCAGCCAGAGGGGGGCAGGACGTCGTTCTGTCGTTTACAGACGTGGATTTAAACACTGTACAACGTGTGTGTATGAAAACATATGGAAACTAAACACCTCCTCCCTCGGACTCCTGCCGGAGGAGATATTTTCTCTTCGGATGGAGCTAGGCTAACAGTTTCCCCCTGATTCCAGTCTTTGTGCTAAGCTAAAGCTAAAGCCACCCTGTGCTAACCCCTGTGTCATGGCCCAGGTCACGTCTGAGGTGCAGAACAAACGGCTGGTTGGGAGTCAGAGTGAAGTTCGTGGGGTTTTGTTGAGAGCGAGGACGAGACGGACAGACAGACGGTCTGATGACAGCTGGAATGTAGAAGTCTGAAAGTCGATCTACTGTTCAAAACAAAACTATGACACAGAGTTTTGACCAAAAGAATGACGACGCAGATACAAGTGGCCAAAGGACGTTTCTGTGGAGCTCGAACATCCAGAAGTTCTGAGTGAAAGCTTCTGTCTGGAAGCTTTAATGCAGCAGAGATTCAAACATAAATTCTTATTTTCAACATTCTTCCTGTAAAACATCTAACAAACCTCAGGCATCCTGTCGGGTCTATTTGTGTACTGGACACAAAGGGATGAAACTGACTCTGATAAGATGTGAAACAAGAGGATTCCCCGAATGCTTGATTTGTTTCTTCAATAAACGAAATCAGACTGTCAGACGGCTGAAATAAGATTAAAACAAAGACAATCAGATGAGAAATCAGCAGCTTTAAAACCATTAATTCATCATCACATCAAAGTCAATGACTCTGTGAAACAGGTTTGAATCTACTGAGCATCCGACGCCAGACTTCAGAAAACAGCATTCCCATAAATTGGACGTTTACTGGAAAAAACTATTTGACAGAAAAGACGTCAGTCGACTTAGTGAGAGGATAAAGAGAAATCAGCCAGTCAGGGAGGTGACAGAGAGGAGACGGAGGGATTATAGAGGAAAGTGGATATGAACTCGTCAGCTGAAGGTGGGCCGAGGCTCTGACTTTGCCATCATTTGTCATCACAGCAGCTGCAGGAGGAGGAGGAGGAGGAGGAGGAGGAGGAGGAAGTGCACACGCAGCAGTCGAGGACAAAACACACGACATGTTTCATCCTTTTCTCTCTGACTTCACGTCCTCTGAAACGTGGCCTCAGCAGCAGAGTGACGGAGTTCAGCTCAGATTCAAGCTCATCAAATCTTATAATCCATCGCGTTTCTGTTTTGAATCGTTTAATGTTTCCCTTCTCTTTTATAGTAGATGTAGTGATTCATTTTGTCCACCGGGTGCCACTATTTCACAGTTTATCACCAGAAAAACTTACGACTTACGAGAACATTTTGAAAATAAAGCTCTTTCACGTGTTATTCTGACACACCGATTAAATTATTTTGAGATTATCGAAAACACAATTCTGTAATATTTTGCAATATTTAATTTGAAGAGCAGTTGTGTCTTGTGTTTTACAAGAACAGGCTAGCGAGTCTGGAAACAAGGCAGCTGTTTGAAACTGAATCTGGACACGTCCATCTAATCTGTGTAGAAAGGATCAGACCAGTGTGTTTGCTAGTTTTAGCTCCTCAACTACAATCGAGTGTGTTCTCCATGTTTGCTCAGCAGCTTCGACAGACCTGGGAAAGATGACATTCACTTCATCTGATACTGGAGTTCGATCCATTTTTGAAAACTACAGTTGGTTTATAAATCTCTGAACAGTTTCTTTCTGCTCCCTTCTGAAGCGTCCAGGCCTCTCAGCTGGTCTGGAATCAGGTTTGCTTTGAGTCCAAACTAAATTTGGAGAAGCAGGATTCAGCTCCACATATCTGAAACTAAGTCCCAGGAAACTGCGGCTCGGCTCCGACTCTCAGTTCTTTGAAATCAGGACTTTTCTGTTTGCATTTTATTAAGTTACATTTTGGACTTTTTGACATGAATACCGACAAATTTGATAAAATATATATAAATGAATAAAATATAGAGGCGGGAACAAGGCAGGACACTGAACAACACTATCAGGCTCTTATTGAGAAAGAGAAGACGAGAAACAGTCCTGAATATTGACATTAATTGTGTTTCAATTCTACCTGAGATGCCAAAGTTTCTAAAGTCACCCAAAAAGTGTTGAAACTGAAGTACAAGACGTAGATTATTTCCATTTGCTCGACTGGTTCAGTCATAAAAACACGTTGTCTTTTTCTGACTTTTAAGAAGAATCAGGTCCAGAGATTTTTGAACCTGTGACTCGAGCTCCTGGGGTTTGTTCCACCTCCTGTGTTGTACATCTACGTCAGTGGATGCTGGATCACAGACACCCGGACACACACACATCACATCACTGAACTCTGCAGACGTCACCTCACGCCGTCCGAAGCCGTCGTTCCCGCAGCCGCCAGCAGAGGGCGCCGCCCGAGGCCACGTCAGCTCTGGGCTCACTCCATCTTCACCATGAAGAAGCTTTTCATTTCATTCACGCTCTGAGCAGCGAGAGATGAACTGTGCAGGATAATGAGGTGCTGCTGTGAGGACACTCAGCCTGTGTACTCAGGCAGCGACGGGTAAACAAGCCTCCACTTCTTTCTCTGTTTCACAATCAGACCCGATCCCTCGTCACACAACACGGCTTCGGAAAGACGGAAACTTTAGGAGATAAAACTAAACGCGCGATCCAAAGACCTACATTTATGAAGAGGTAAAGATCCTGTTAATGCCAGTTATTCAACTCTGTGAAATGTTTTACTTTACTTACATTTTCTTTTGAGAAACTATGAAGGCGGCTGGAAGTTATTAAAATATGAAAATGTACTGACAATAAAGACAATAAACTAAATACAATTCATGTCATACAGTTACTGTATGTGCTAATTATGGTGAAAGTGGAGAACAGAGAACAGAGAAGACACAGAGCAGAGCTGAAGAACAGCTGTGAGGTTCTGCTGAACAGTCACACGTGAGACAGCGGCAACATGGAGGCGAGCGGCGTTTGCTCCGGTTATTCAGCAGATTAGTCTGAACTCCGCAGCCTCGTTCTGGCCTGAATGCGCTCTGTTTCACCGCTGGTCTTTCGCGGCTCTGAGTGGGAAAGCGGACCCTTGAAGGGGCCGTCTACCTTCCTCCGGCTCTGACCAGACTTGGAGGCGGACGGCAGAGACGACCTTGGCCGCCGTTTCAAGAGGATAAAGACGTCTGTGGAAGGCGGCGAGATGGAGAAGCATGAGAGAGAGAGGCAGGATCAGACTTTCTAACACACTCTGCCTCCTCGCAGCCTCTTTGTTCCCGGCTTCAAGCTAACAGGCGCTAAACACAAGTGAAAGTCCAATCACTGGTCAGAGGTTCCACAACAAACCGGCGCCCTGAGTCTCACAACAAACCGTTATTACATCTCCAAACTCACCACGTGAACACGAGCGCTTATATGGATTCATTAACGATACGGAGGTTTTCCAACGACGCTGTCCTCCTTAAAACCTGTAAAGCTTTTCATGAGACTTGATTGTCTGTTTTATTTTGTATCATTACTTCATATTTTTATCTTGACAATGTGAATATAGTTTTATTGTTCAGGCAGAGAAGACGATTAAATCTATTTTTCCTTCTTCCTTATCTCGCACATTAGGAACAGGATAAGTCAATGACAGACGTATAAGAAGCTGTAGATTTAAAATAATTTACTTCAAGAAGCTGCAAAACTCTGAACTCAGCAACTTTTACTTTATGAATAATTTCACTTTTTTGTCATGAAAAACGTCTTTCAATGAAATTAATTCTCCTCCAGTAACAACTTTACTACAAAAACCTTTTGCAGGATCTGCACCATAAACAACTCACTTACATTTAAGTTCTGAACTTTCAACCAAATTTCACTGAAAGTTTGTTTTATTTCTGGGGAAAATTCTGTTAAACAGGACTGAAACGTTCCTGTTTGGTGAAAAGACAAATAATTCAACAAGTTTGGAAAAAGTCTGGAATCTAAACGTGTGAAACCAGAAACCAGCAGCTCGTTCCCTCACACACAAACCGTGTGTGTGTGTGTGTGTGTGTGTGTGTGTGTGTGTCTCTCAGAGTTCACTGAAGAGCTGAAACAATGCAGCTATAATGTGTGCACTCATGCAGAGCAGCAATCCCATTACACCTCATTATTGATCTCCAAATTAGCGGCCAGGTGGTCTGAGGGACCTGCAGCCCCCCCCCGCTCAGTCCACACACCAGGCAGGGCGGCCTGTGATTGGCCGAGCCTTTATGACTGTGGATTGATGGAGGTAAGAAAAGCTCGGAGGCCTGTGAGGGGCTTTCTTTTATTGCCCGGCGCTCGGAGGGCGGCAGCAGCAGGCAGCTGGGTGAAGAGAGCCCACTCCCTCCCAACAATACAGCCATAAAGAGCCGGAGACAATCCCACTGCCTGACCCGATCACCTCCACCACCCGACAGCAGAGAGGGACTCGGTCCAGATGACGAGTGAGGACGAGGGGGAGGGGGGAGTCTGGGCTTCTCCAAAGTGACACATTGATGAAACACAGCAGCTTTATCGCAGCAAACGTCTGCGTTTGTGTCGGAGCCTCAGACCTGTTCTGCATCTCAACCAGAGGACGACGCTCACAGAGCAATGTCACACCCCGAGGAGTCAGCCAATCAGAGGCCTCTGAGGAGCGACTGGATCCTGGGCCTGAAAACTCCTGAACCCCATCAACCATTTCAATATACAAATACTGCATTGTAGTATTCTAACTTCATATATTACTGTGCACTGTGTGGTACACTATGTACTGTATGTATAACATTATATACTTCATCATATTCTTATGTATATTATACTATTATTCATAATAACTATATATTTCTATGATATATTGTCATGGCTTCACAACTGGACTTCTTTTTCAAAAATATTTCACGTGACTTTATCACTTTATTACACTCTTAACTAATCCTGAGTTCATAGTGTTCACTTTAATAACACTACAACTACAAAGCAACATCCCTGACGTATAAACACAGAATCATACATGTGGAAAGTGTTGAATTGATATTAGTATTTAAACTGAGTCTCTTTGGTTTTGGACTGTTGGACAAAGCAAGATGTCAGTTTGGTCTCTGTGAACAGTGATGGACATTCTCTGATGTGCAGTTTATTTATAACTGATTTAACTTCATATCTTATACTCGCTATGTGACTTAAAGAAATATTGATGAAACCCTGAAAGAAACTTTGAATTAAGAAGCTGCACATTGTGACTGATGACATTTCAAACTAAGATTTTTTGGCACGTTTGGTTGAAGCCTCATTATTCATGCTCTCAGTAGAAAATAATAAAGAGAAATGAACTTGTGTGTCTTCGTGGACGTTTTAAAGCTGATGTGTCTGACAGTCTATTGTCAGGTTTCATGATAACAGACACGTTCCGTCTTCTGTAAGACACGTTGATGGACAGAGAGTCAGATCTGCTGGATGGACGAATCATAAAGCGAGAGCCCGAGGGCCCCGAGGCTCGGCCCTCCTCCCTCTATGGGGCCGTGCAATTACAGTAATAGTGTGGAGGCTGCCAGTGTTGAGCGTGAAGCTCTGATCCCCGGCTGTGTGCTGATGGAGGTGATGGTGCTGAATACAGAGTGTGGAGGAGACGAGACGCTGCGGCCTGAATCCTAACAGACACTCAGAGGAAAAATACAACATCTCTGATACAGAGAGTCGACAGTCCTCTGTTTCCACAGCACAATATGAGTTTTACACGTCAAAAAGATCCAGAATTACAAAAGGAACTCCATATTTCTGCTTCCTCTTTCATGTTGATCTCTTGCTGCAGCCGTCGGAGGAAATAAACATGCAAACAGAGTTTCTGCGTCACTCAACGACAGAAACTAAAGAGAAGAAACGCTGATCGTTGTGGTCAACGGCTTCTCACACACCTACGACAGAAGTGCAACAAGCTTCCAGGACGTGTGGAAACACATCGAAGTGTTGGTACGGTGGCAACAGGAGAAAATAACTGTCCAATCAGAGCAGAGGATGGAGATTACTGAGAGACTTCCTCTTTTACGTGTCACAGGTACAGGCAGAGGAAGAAATGCAAACCAGGAAGTCTGGTTTGAAAGCTCGAAGCTGCAGGAGCTGCTGCACCAGCGCAGCCGTCTCACCCGCACGTGGGTTCATTGGCCCCTCCCCCCGCTCAGGTGTACCAGGTGTGATGTCAGCAGTCTTACCTGAGAGGGAGGCAGCTCTCCGGCTCTCCTGCTGCTGAACGGGTGGACTCCGGCGGCCGCCACCCTGCCGCCCGTCTGGAGGTTGATGGGGGACGTCTGCAGCGGCTCCGAGCTCGCCGCCTTCTGTCCGTTGATGTGTGCCGTCACCATGGAAACGGGAGCCTTGGCCGGCACCACGGAGATGGCGATGCTCTGACTGGGAGGCTTGATGAGAGACAGCGGCTTAGTCGTCCCTACAGGACAACTTCTGACTGCCAGCTTCTGCAGGGACAGACAGAGAGAGACAGAGAGAGAGACAGGGAGAGAGAGAGAGAGACAGACAGAGAGACAGGGAGAGAGACAGACAGAGAGAGAGAGACAGAGAGAGAGACAGACAGAGACAGACAGAGACAGAGAGAGAGAAAGAGACAAAGAGAGACAGAGAGAGAGAGACAGACAGACAGACAGACAGAGAGAGAGAGACAGACAGACAGACAGACAGACAGACAGAGAGAGAGAGAGAGACAGAGAGAGAGACAGACAGAGAGAGAGACAGACAGACAGACAGACAGACAGACAGAGAGAGAGACAGAGAGAGAGACAGAGAGACAGAGAGAGACAGACAGAGAGAGAGACAGAGAGAGAGACAGAGAGACAGACAGAGAGAGACAGAGACGTGTTGACTCAGTTTATTCATGTGAGTGCAGACGAGTTCACAGTGTTTGTACACAGATCACACTTCACTGCTGTTCTCACACTGACAACAGCTTTCTATTAAACTACAATCGCCATCAGCACTACTGACTGTACTCAAAGAATTCAGAGTATTCAGAGTACTGACAAAGTACTGAGAGTATTCACACCAACATCTGTGACTGGACATGAATTTGTGTGCAGGGAATAATAAAGTTTGTTTTGAAACAAAGAAAACTGAGACTAAAACTCAGAGATAAGATGAAGATGATTGAACCTCAGTTAAAACAACTGATACTAATAATACTAATTCTACTGTGGAACTAATACTAATATTACGAATAGTACTACAAGTATAAGTGATGCTACTTAGAACTACTACCACCACTACCAATACGAGTACTGTTACTACTGTGAAAGGTACGGCCACATTACAGCCCAGCACCTGAAACAGGAAGTGATGTCATGTTTCTGATGCAGGTAATGAATAAATACTGATCACAGTGAAACTGCAACTACTGCAACTTCTGCAAGTACTACTTGAACTGTAAGTACTATTACTATTGCTGTTCTTAGTGTTTTAGTACCACCACAACTAGCACAGGCACAGGTTACTGTACTTCAACACAAGTGTTAGTCCGACTGCTTCTTAACTTTAACTACTAGCTGTTTATATCTGCTGTTGTAAAATACTTTGTAACCTTGTGTAGAAAAGTGCTTTTATAAATACTTGTATTATTATGACTATTTCGACCAGTATTACTGAGAGTACTACTGTAATGTCTGTCTGATAGTTGCTGCGATTATTACAAGCATTAATGTTTAGTTATCGATGTCAGCTCATTTTATATTTTGGCAGAAATAAATGACTTTCTAAATGTGAGTAATGACTAGAAGAGACTTCCTGTTGAACGTTCAGGTGTGTTCAGGACGTTGATGCCGCCTCATCGCTGAGGTTAAACTGAGCAGCTCTACTGTGTCTCCGTCTTTACACTCTGATGGAAACAGACTCAGCTCAGTTCAGTGTCTTCGTCCACAAGCTGCCAGACACTCTGCTGCTGCTCGAGTTGTCCTACAGTCCTACCCACCAGACTGGCCTCATCACACACACACACACACACACACACACACACACAGTCAGACCCCTCCCCCACAAACCCATCCTCCTCCTCTCCAGCCTGGAAAAGAAAAATACATCTTCCAAAGCAGAGATAAGTACATCTCGCTTTCCCCTCCGCTTCACCCTGGCACTACTGAAAAGAAGAGGCTCTCTAAATATTTTATATTCCATCCCACTGCCCCTTCTCATCCCGCCGCTGCCTTTTCATGCTTTTCTATGGACTACAGTGGCTCTGTGGGTGTGGGGGGGGGGTTTCTTTTTCTCTGGCAGAAGCAGACAGTTTGTGCATCTGCTGAAAAAAAGAAAGGATTTCTGTGCAGGCGACGTGGCTTACAGTCAGACAGCGTTTTCAGACCTCGCCGTCCTCGCTCGCTGCAGTAATTACCTTGTAAACACATCAGCAAAGAGGCGCTTTGATAAACAACATCAAATGCCAAGGAAAGAGTGCAGAATATAGTGCGTCTGTTTGAAGAGAATAACCCCACAGCTGAAAATGTTCCCATCTGAAGCTTCACTTGGCTTCACAAAAAAAAGTTTCCAAATCACCACAAAGAGACTAAAGAATTCATCCACACAGGCTTTTTCAGAGTCGAAGCCCCCTCTATTATCCGGCCGGAGACTGAGAGGGGGTGAGGGGAGGCACATTCATTTAGGGCCCCTGGGATGCTGCATCACTAATCAGGTAGTCCTCCTTAAAACAGAAGACTGCAGCTTTAAGGTGGACTCCACATGTCGGGCTGTGAGAGGGCCTTCGGGGGTGCAGGGGTTTGCGGAGGAGGCGGAGCCGCTATTTTCTGCTTTTGTGTCCAAATCTGCTCTGATCTGCTCGTCGAGGAGGTTTCACTCACTTTCTCATCGCTCTGTCCATCTTTGCTTCTTCTCTGCCTTCAATCAAGACTCCTGTTTCTCAAAAGTGTCTCAACTCATCCAGCTAACATGATAATTGGGAGCTGATTCTCATGCTGCTAACTTAGTTTTCTGAAAGCTCTTTTGTTACAGGTTTGATTCGGTCCAATAAAACAACACGCTCTTATTTTGAAAGAAAGGCAGCTTGAGTGGAGAGATTAAATCCTGATCAGGAATCATGTGACTACAGTAACAGGAGTAAAATTCAATCTGAGGAACTCTTCTTCTTCCTAAACACTTTTGAGTTGGAATCTCTACAAATCTTTCTCCACAATGACTCACCCCACCTTTAATCCACATTTGGTGCTTCAGTGAGTATTTGGGGCAGCAGGACGCGAGTGTGAGTCAAAATGAACGACAGTTTCTGGGCAACATGGTCTGTTTGTTTATAAGGCAACTATTAAATATCATCATCAGTTTCTGTTCACGTTTCAATATCGATGTTCATCAGCAACAAAACTCCAGTGTCAGTCTGAGTAAGTACATGTGTCCAGCAGTTATTTTGATTTGACGTCATTCTGACTCTTTAACATGAAACTAAACAAAACTCCATCACACATCTGAACATTATGATGTTTGTCTGTGGGGTTTTTTCTACACAGACCTGAAGACAGAGCTTCTATAAGTGTGGCTCCTCAGATTTCCCTGTGTAAACCTGCTGACTGAGTGAGAAGTAAAGTAACCCAGATTCACTGCCACGGTTTTCCTGAAAAAGTCTTTTATAACTGTGCAAATGACTTCGCAGCGGAGGACTGTATTAAAGCCCGACTCTCCAGAAAGCCCTGCATTTATTCACATGTTGTTATTTATTAATTCCCCTCAACAATGAGTGTGGTGGGGCCCCATTGTTTCAGGGGATCAATGTAATCCACAGGCAGCCCGAGCAGCCGCCCGCATCAGGACCCAGGGGCCACCGCTCGCCATTCAGCGCTTGTTTGAGTCGGGGCACCTCTGATTGTCTCAAAGGTCACTCATTTAAAGCCTCTCCAGGCTGGAGAGCAGAGACTCATCCCTCCTGGAGAGAGCGAGGAGAAAGTGAATGAAGGGGGAAAATACAGAATGTGATAACAGCAGGTATCAGAGAGCTGCATTCAAGATGCTCTGAGAGCTTTTTAAAGCCACCTGGAAGTAGATTAAAGGAGCATTTACTCATAAAGAAATAAAGTATGTTCCTGAGCGACGCAACACAGCTTCAAGATTCATGAAAGCTTTAACATTTCATACGCAAAAGGTTCATTCCCCAGAAAATTCAAAGAAATGATTCATGTTCATTCAACAACTGAGGAGGCGAAAAAAGGCGCTTCAAAAAGTCGACCTCCATCCACAGATCACACATCTCATCAAACATCTACAACCCTCGACCAAAGACGGAGATTAAAAAAATACAAGGTCTTCAAAAATGCACAGGTTAAAATAAGACACAGCTTCCAACAGCTCATTTACACACACGCTGGATGTTTAGTGAACAGGTGATGAAGCTGAAATGTAAAAAGGAGGACGTGCGCTGTTGGCAGCAGTTAGCATTGGAGCTATACGATAGTATATATGTCTTCATCACAGAAAAAAACTAATTCACCCTTTGATGATGATTTTAGAGGATAATTAACTGACTCATCGATGGACGGTAAATTTAATGTGGTTAAGAAATATCATATTGCACAGCAGCATGAAAGTGATCCACTGATTTATACCTTAATCTTTATGTTTCAAATCAGGGATTCTGAATCTCTTTAGGCTTTTTTGCCTTATTCCACACACAACCTCAATAAGATTTAATATATTTGAATCCATCATCTATTAATTAATTAACCCTACAATGAGGTTTAACCCAGAGTTTAAAAGCCACAAATTAATTTGCATCTTAATTGAAAACATAATTTAATGGAGCAGAGGTGCTTTTCATGTAATTGAAAGATGTGCTGGGTTTTTACCCCAATATTTGCCTCTTGAACATTATCAGCAGATTCAGCCACAGAGCAAAGCATCAGTTTTTCTCAAAGATAAAACCCTGGTGGAGGAAATGTTGATATTATCAGTTAGTCCCTGTTCTTGTTCAGAAATTTCTAGGGTTCTTATCAAAAATGTTATGTATTTATGTGAAAACACAAATATCACATGAATGATCTCTAATATTGACATTGGCCTCAGAAAGCCAGCGTTGGTTGAGAGACAGTCACAACTCATGGATCGTGCAGCTGGTGGAGGAAGTGTTGTTAAATGACCTTCTGGGATTTATTTGTCTGTCACATGAATGTAAGGGCGTCTCTCTACTGGACACAGAGACGACACTGACGTCCATCTTTATCTGCAGCTCATTTCACTGAACTCGCCTGCTGATTTTAAAACTCGGGTTAAAATCCAGGGAGAAGAAGTCAAAGGTCAGAAGCACGGCAGCCATTTCTGTGGACGTCCCTGCGAGACTCAACATTTCTTACAACTGCTCGGGTTCAGTTTTTTGATGACGTTCGGGCCGGCTGCCAAACAATGTCGTCTCCGTCACCTACAGGATCACACAAGCGCCTCTGAGGGAGCAGCTGATTGCACATATTGTGCCATTACAGCCCCTCGGGTCGGACGTTCAGACGTGAAGAGGCTCCTCTAATGTAGCAGGGTGCCAAAGAAAACACCACAGACAGAAACAGAGTGCCTCTAATTCTTCAACACGTTTGTCTTCTGTAACATCGAGCAGAGTCATCAAAGGTTAAAGGTGCTTCTTCTTCTTGCCTGACAAATAAAACACTCAGCTGCTTTCATTGGTGGATCCCACTGAAAGACTCGAGGTGACACACTGACCCCAGTTACACCTGATGGGAAATAATCTGTGTGATTAAATCTTAACAACATTATAAAAGGCCGCGTCCTAACGAGCTATTTTCTCCACATATCTGGCTGCAGGCAGCAGCGGCCTCCATCAACTCGCTGCTGGCTTTCTGATGTTGTCCGACTCCGAGCTGCTGCTCATCAAAGTCACAGTGTGGCCGGTCTTAATGGACAAACAATCAACCAATCAGAGCCTTGGAGGTGGGATTTAAAATGGAGGCATCATCCTCGCGTGCGAGCGACGTCAATGTAAGAGAAACAGCCACAAAGTGGAGAGAAGCGTCAGTGAGTTCGATGCAGCTGTTCAGGCTGTTGACTTTCAGATGTAATGACTCAAATCAACATGATTGTTCAACTGAAATGACTTGAAATTAATGACAATGACAATGTGTTGACTTTTCAGGCTTCATATCTGTAAGAAATGACAAATTACAAATCAATGCCTGGATTTCTCAAAACTGAAATTACAGATCGCCACCAGCTCAGATTTTCTTTGTGCTTCCTCAGTAGTTTTGTCATTTTCCAGCTCCTGTGTTGCTGTGACGGAGCAGCGGGAGTGGTCACGCAGGCTTTGGCGCTCAGAGATAGCAGATCCTCCCTGCTCCTCTCCACACACATCACCGCCGCTGAGGGAGGACGGTAATTGAAACTTTGGGAGCGCTCCTGTTCGAGTGCTCGAGATAGACAAGCGAGCTGGAACCGGAGAGCCGGTCAGCTCTCCTGAAGCAGCAGAGCCGGCGGAGCTCAGCAGCAGCTGCACTGAGCCGAGCGTCGGCCGCCAGGAGGAGGAGGGCGGGTCCGTGTCACAGGACTGATCTCCAGAGGTCGAACAAACCGAGGGCGGACACATCACACTTCAGAGGAAAATGCAGTAGAACTAGTAGAAACACAGGTACCAGACCTGCGAGCAAACACAGTTCAACAAGCAGTCGAGCCACAGCTCTGCGGCAGCTCTACTTTGTAGCTCCTTTGCTGATTAAGATTCCTCCTGCAAATGAAGTATGATGCATTGTTGGAGTTTAAACTACGGCACAAGACGATCTCCAGAGAGAGGTTAAGTACAGAAAGCAAAATGTTAAGACGCTTTTTCTTTCTAAATGTTCTGCTTCATAAACTCAGATATCAGAGTATCTGCGAACACGTCGGTCGGCAGAATTTAATTGAGAACGCCGCCGCCGCCGCTTGACGGCCACAGTTAAGGTCACCCGTCCGCCCCGCGCTGTTTACTGCAGATCCAGCGAGCCGACAGGATTATCCACACTCATTATGTACTCTGTTTTGATAGTGTGCCTTTGAGATAACGGGGCTGCGGAAAAACGCATTAGTAGCTGTTCAGATTTCCATCAGTGCAGCTGCCAGACGTTTTCTTTGTTTACACTCCATTTACCAACGAGGCCCTTCAGTCCTGAAAGGTGCTGAGGAAACGGACGGCTGCAGTTTGTCCTTTTTCCTCCCAGTGATGGAAGAAAAGCTCAATTCCTTCACTGTAGTACTACAACAACAAAGAAGCGCTCCCTCAAAGGTCCTGTGCTTACCAGTTCACCTCAGTAAAAAGTGTGCTCAGTATTCAAGGCGAAAGTCCGACGAACATCTCTCCTCTCACGCTGACAAAATCCCATCAAAAGGTCCATTTAATAGCAGTTGTGGGGCTTTTGATCAGACCTCAGGATCTTCAGTTCTTGTGGAATTGTAGCTGTTAAATTTCCACTTGGGGGCCATTTGAAGGCTTGTCCACATTTCCAGGAGCATTGTGCAAACGGTTTCTGCTGAGGAGGACTGTGGAAGCTTCAGACAACTGAAAGCTCTGGAACAGCGACTAAATGCACCTTTTTTTCAACTCCTGCCTCCAAGGTTGAAAATGAATTTTGAATCGCAACTTTTACAAGATTTTGACTAGATACAAGATTTTGAATGGACAACAGCCATATTTATCAAACACGGATCATAAAAGCTGAGTCTTCAACAGAAAAAAAGCAGAAAGTCTCATAAAGGAGAATATTTGAGCACCAGAAGCACTGAGCTGTTCTCGGGTACAGTATTCGATTCTGTTGTGTCAAACATGGTTGCTGGAGCCGCTGACTGAATTCCCTCTGGCAGGACGACAGCTTATCAACAGGGGCACACAGGACAGAGTCTGGCCCCTCGCCCACAGTTTGGCAAAGAGGGGGCGTCGGGGACGGACCCCTGCTGCCCCACATGTGGAGGCGGAGGCTCAGCCAGCACGGAAACGCACGGCGCTGGAACGGTGGCCGGGACCCAGAAGGGAAACACTCCAGAGGGGTCTCGGGCTTCTGGGGGCCTCACAACCACTGTCACATGTGTCACCGCGACAGAACCTGCCCCCCCAACCGTCCAGGACCTGAACGTGAGGCAGGGCCGGTTCATATGGGAGGGATCGTCTCATTAGCTCAGACCAGGTTGACTGTGAAGACAGGTTCGTGTCCCGAACTCTCCGGAGCTCAGTTGAGTTTGAACTGATGAATGCTTTAGTAACACGGCGGAAAGATTTCAGCCTTTGGTTAAATATTGGACATCAGCAGGAGGAAAAAAGAATAAAATCCATCACTGAAGGCTGCTGCCCCCAAGACAAAGTCCTGTGGATTTGGACACAAACACAAATTTGAATTTCAACCACTTCAGCGTTCATTAAGCTTCTTTCCCAACTTTTAACAAGGTGCAACACTTTGAACAATTAAACTTCAGCTTTTGAAATATCACAGTTCCAGTTTTAAGTGCAGAGGGAAATGACAGCGTTCAGCTCTGTTCACAGTCTCATCACACACGTCTGAGACTGAGCTGTAATTTCTTCATATCAATTCAGAAATGACGAAAAGAAAACGATCCAAACTACAGATAATCAGTGTTGTGTTGCAGGTATTTGTTCTCCATATTCAATGTTAACTGTTTGTGTCACTGCTCCTTTACTTCTGACTGGCAGCAGATAATAATCACATGAAAAAGTTCAATACGCAGCCGAACAAACAGAAGAAGGCGTCCAGCTGAACTCTGATCCCAGTGTTACATTCAGGCAGCAGAATTAAATCCCAGCTCCTAATTTCCTCTCACAGGAAAAAAAACACACAACAATTTGATCATGTGGTCAGTCTCCGCCCGTCACACCGACAGCGGACAATAAATCCATTGAAATGCAAATCAAACGCGCCCCCAGTCTAATTTTCTTTGGGTGAAACAGAGTTCATTGGAATGTGACACAGTATCAGCTGCTGTATTGAACCGTCAGGACGTGTCCACAACCACCAATGAAACGATCAATTGATTTATCGATTAGTGGATAGACGACGACTCGGATAAGTAATTAAACATTTAAGAGACGTTTAACTGCAATCAGTTGATGGGTCCAGATTCTCAAATGGAAAGATGACTTTGTTGTTTAATATCACTGTTGGTCATACATATCATCCATTATATTACTTACATTATAAATAGGCCGTATTTCTAATTTCTCCTGCTTTAAAAGGTTGATAACATTTAAGAAGACACTGTTTTATGATCTGCTCCTGTTTTAATTTGCCGTTGATACATAATCAGGATAAAGTCCATCTCCACAGCACCGACTCAACAACAGAGTCCTGTTTTTCTCTCCACTCTGCCGACATCAAAAACATCAATACTGCCAATGAAAGCCGACACTTATGGACATAATCCTTCCCTTCACAGGTAGACTTTTAATTTGAAACATGAGGAATTGACGATTAATCAGTGACTCAAGAAAACGATTAAATAGACAAAATAAAGGCTACATTTATGCCGACTATCATTTCCTAATGATCACAGAGTCAACAGTCATTTGGCTGCACAAAAAGATAAAAAAGAAAAGCTCTGCTGACTCGGTAAATAGACCCAAAGAGAGAAACTTTAATTACAGAAACAGAATTAGTGACAATGCTTCTTCAATCGATCAATGCTCTAATCACTTGTTTGTTTCTCCGCTGCCTTCAGTTCCTTTCATTTCTTTCATTTCGAGAGGAGAGAATAACACAGGATATCACAGCAGCAGCATCAAACTCTGGTTTGTTTATCATCAATTAACTTTTCAGCAAAGTGCCCAGAAGATATTTCAGAGCGAACGCCAAAACAGAAACAAATCGGCGTCTGAGCCGAGCCTGCTGTGAGTTTCCAGCTATCGTCGTCATCATCGCTGAGATTTCAATCGCCAATCTTTGCTAATTGGGTTTTCAGAAGTGACAGAGCCACTGCGCCGCACAGATGAATGGAAGCTGATAAAAGATGGGAGTGTGGGACGGAGGGGCCGAAACACCCCTTTTTCTACATCTTCAACCTATTTCAGTCGGCAGAGCGACGACATGTTGATTTGTTGAAGAAGTGAAAAGCAATGGAGGGTGTTGTGACACGCTGACACTGCCTGCTGTTCCCACCGCTGCTCCTCTCAATAAAAAACAAATGATCAAATCTCACGCTCCATATTGGCAGAGCGACACACCCCCCTCTGCTTTTATTACAAGTTAAATAGCATGTCAGTCGGCTCGTGTCTGTGTCTGTGTCTGTGACTGGAGACGGAAGGGATGTTTGCTCAGAGGCTTAAAGGACCAGAGACGGAGTCCGTCTTTATTTCACTGCTGCAGCCGAGACATTTACTCTCTCTGATATTAAAGACACACTGAGGCCATCCGCACTTATTTACACACATAGCCTCACTTATTCATTTCTAGTTTGTTTCTAATCGTGTTACTATAATCTATTCATCGTCTCAATACTTCATTCATGGCTCTGATTATGTTTCTTGTAACGTAGCGGGTACTCAATCTGCTTCGAGTATATTGGGGGGGGCGGCAGACTGGTGTTCTCTCAGTACTGGAGGGGACTGGACCCCCCCCCCGCCTGCAGCTTCACAGGCCGACAGAGAAATGTTGCTATAGAGACTTGTCGCTCACTCACAGTTGCAGCCCACACAGCAGGAGAGCTGCTATGTAAATGACAACAACAAGAGGAAAAATAAAACAAGTGAAGAAGAAGCTCAATCTGACTGAATCCTCTCGGGGGTTTGTTAAAGCCCTCGCTTTTTAATAAAAGCTCAGTTTGTGCTGCGGCCTCATCTTCATACGTGTGCACACCCGTTTCATTATCGAGACCTCGGCCGCTTCCTGTCACTTCCCATCAGCCTCAGGGAGAGAGGTGGGGATTCACCTCACCGTCGACGGCGAGGAGGAGGAGGAGGCAGCAGGTGACGCTCTGACGCTTTTACACTGAAAGGACATGTGCTCTTCCTGTCTGACAGGAGATGCTGCTGGTGTGTTTGCCTGGATCAATAAAGTGTATGAGCAGCGTTTTCAAAACAAATCTTGAACATACATTAAATAATCTAATGTATAATTAATGTAATGTGCATTAATCAAACACATGATGTAAACAGAGCTACCAACAAAGAAAAATAAATTGCTGTAAAAATTGCCATACCAAAAACGAATATGCGAAGATGGAAGATGACATAGACTGACTGGACGACTGAAGCTCACAGATTTGACTGGTTTTCACTGAAATCACTGGATTTTTTAAATGTATTTATTTTATTAGGGCCTGATCAGTGAAAAACAAGTGGGGAAATTCACACTAACTTCTGCCTCAGGAACATGAACATGTCGTCCAACGTCACGGTGCGTTACTCGACTCCACCAAGGAGTAAAACATGGTGTCAGGCAAAAACAAAGTAAATATTCTGAAAAAATAAATCAGTTGAGGAGTGAAGGATTTTTTCTCTCCCTGTTACATGTCATTCTCATCACACCCTGAACATAGCGTCTTTATCTGACCTTGATTCATGTTGACACAAGCTGCTTCTATTCTGCGCACATCCAACCTGTTCTGTAACCGACCTTGACATCGTAGAACGACCTCCTTGTTTCCATGTGCTTTTTTCTCATCTCAGCTGTAAGTTCTTGTCCCTGACTATATAAACTGTGTCATTAACTAATAGACCTGCGCGCTTCATTAAACTTCAGAACATTAGAGAACTGAACTCACTGCTTCCAGAAATCAACTCTTAAATGTTTGTATAGAAATGTAGAAAAGTCCGACAGGCCGGTACATTTATGTAAATTTAATAGATTGAACAACGTCCAGATCGACGGAAGCTCATTATAATAACAAAGATTAGTTTAAGTCAAAATGATACCAATTGAAAATCATTTAGTAAATGTCATAATCTTGACTTGAAAAGTCTGTCATATTATCTTTATACTCATTTTAACATCCAAGTGTATCTTTTATTTTCTGTCCTCACACACAACTCTCAGAGCTTTGACCGCGACAAACAAATCCTGCTTGAGTAGTATCTCACACAGCCGTTCTATTCAGTCATGTGTTTAAGAAAACTTCCATCACGCTGACCCTCAGAGCTGCTCAGATTTCACTAACCTGCGAAGACCGAGTGTCTTCAGTCTCTCCTCGGCCGAGGAACACGGAGCTGCCTCAGCGTTAATCTGAGGCCAAACCAAATCACCGGCTGACGCAGAAATGATCTGAACATCATGGAGAGGAATGTGGCTCGGGGCCGCCGCTGTAATGAAGACATTTATTTGCCGACTGAACGGGCTCACACCTTCAGCGAGAGCGGAGAATATTGACCAGCGGCAGCGACAATCACAAACCACTGAAAGGTCAAACTCTATATTAAGTGAAGAGCCGAGGAGAAATTATAGCGCTGCTGCGTCCACTGATCATCTCAACTCTCCGCTCCTAATCGCAGATAATCAGAGGATGAAAAATGGCAGAAAGAGCAGCAGTAGACGTTATTGGCGCTGATTAAATGGACGGTTAGTGTCTGTGTGTGCCGAGGTTCAGCCGGCTCGGTTGGCCACGTTCGCACTGAGCTTTAAGACACTCGTCCGGTTTCAACATGGAGTTTCAAGTGTCTTAATAAAATCCAGATGAGATTTAAGACATTCACACGTGGCTACACACAGTTTACGTCTCTGTTGGTCAGATCACAACGGTGATTGTAATCTGTCCTTGTTTTCCCAGTTACAGCGTCAGGGATCAGATCGATGTATGTGTAGAAATGACTGGAGCTGTTTTTCATTGTTGTTTTAATGAGACAGAGAACAAACGGCTCATTTCAGTGAAACTCGCGCTGCTGTTATCAGAGAGGAAACAGACTGTCTGTATTCAGACCATCAGACTGCAAATGTTTACTGACAGAGTTCTACTATAAGAGGAGTAGAGGGGACACGTGTCCTGGACAGATGGATTCATTGATGTCTCAAGCCTCCTCCTGAGGTGGCTTGAACAATCAGAGAGGATTTCAAACCTTATTGAAAGCTGCTTGGATACAGTCACACTTTTTAGACATCAGATCTGATCCAACATGCATGAAGTGCCTCTGTGTAAATGTTACACGTCAAGATGAATTAGGAAACAGCTGAGACGTTCGATCCTTTTCTACAGACGTCCACACCATGAAACTGGCCTCTTTACTTCCTTCACATGATGTAATTCCTGCTGACACAGGATGTTACACCTTCATTCTGACTCCATGAGAGACGTCTGCAGCTACGGGTACAAAATAGTTTACGAGACGACAATATGAGGAGCTCACAGAGAGCAAACAGGTGATTTCATAACTCAGTAACCAAAGCTGGGCCTGTTCCTTACATTTCATCAGATTCCCTTCAAATGAAGAGTGAAGGATTAAGACTTTCAGTCCATTTGTCCTCGTCTCCTTCACACCTTCAACATGGACCTCAAATCCATTTTGGACCGAGACATGAGGACACACTTCTATTTCAGTCTGTTCAACACAAAGGTGCATCTGTGACACGCCTTAAACTGACTTTAAAGGAAAACAGATGGCTCCACTACATAAAGTGGTGACACTGTGGAAGGTTTCCAGTGAAAACTCTGCTTCAAGGTTTTGGAGCTCGTCGTTGCTGATGCACAAGAGAGAAGGAAGGAGGGTAAATGAAGTCATTTCAGACCATGATTTAGTCATTTGAGGGCACAAATTATTAATTTGAGGGAACGCATCGAGTCATTTGAAAGTATGAAATACTAAATTGAGGGAATAAAAAGTTATTTAAGGGAGTGATTTGAAATTTGAGGGAACAAATTACTAATCCAAAGGAGCGATTTATCATCTGCAGAGCTCTGTTGTTGTCAGACGACTGCACACGTATCAAACAGTGATTTTTATTGAAGGTCATAAATGTTAAATGGTCATTTCTGAGCAGCAATCAAAGCACTGCTTTGTATTGGTGCAGAAGAAAGATGGATTATTGGACTGAACATAAAAAAGACCAATCAGATACAGTTTGCTTCCTGTGTCGCTGATAGATTCAAACAAGGAGACAATCGTGAATCAGTATAACAAAAAACTACAATTAACTCATTTGACAGGAGACCATTATTTTGAAATTCATCTATCTAGCTTTTTTTTTCTGATGGTGGAATAAACTGTAGACGGAAAGCTAAACAAATCTAAAAAGTTTTCTTCCTCTCCATCATAAATAGCCTCACATATGGCAGCGGAAACAGACACTTTATTAATTCAGCCTGTACTTGGCAGCGTGGCCGGGAGCTGAGAGCACTAGACCAGGACCAGAGGGGGTCTGACGGAGTCCAACTGGCCTGTGGGAAGCTCCAGTGCCAGGGTCGGCGCCCCGTGCTCGCTGCAGAGAAAACAACCGTTTAACATGTTGGATTAGCCGGGATTAAGGACATCTGTTGAGCAAAATGAGATGCTTCTGTTGGTTTTATCTTTCCTGCTGCGACGGCAAAGGACGAACCAGGAGCTACGAGAAATGAAAAGTCAAAGTCTGGAAGTCACCCGGAGGAAAATACTGCAGCTGAAGGAGAGTTAACTCCTCAGGAAGGAAGGAATTTACCTTGCACTTCTAGTACATTTATCTGAGGCCGGTGTTTTACAAGTTAGTTTTCAGGTACGTTTGTTTTTCTCACGAAACAATGAAAGGATCCAAAAACAGAATAAAATGCTGCAGTTTGAGCTGCTGGAAAGAACCCGAAGCTCCTACAACATCAACACAACCTGTAATCACACCGACAGCGTCAAGCATGTGACGGCTTACACTGGTCCTATTTATGAAATGATTCTCTCAGAGGTCACAACTTGATCCTGCTTTCAAACTGCTCTGATATTAACTGCAAATACAATGTCTCACCCTTCAGGGACGTCTCCTCTCACCGTCACTGTCTCTTTTGTCCATCTTTAACTCAAGCTATCAACCAACTGACTGACCATGATCCCACTTTAGTTCACAATAATAAATGTTACATATCACTCTACGCTGATGATATTTTATTATTCTTATCGTTTTCAAGGTAAAAACTGAGTGGATCAGTTTAAATTTTGATGGAAATTGTTCTGGTCTCTTAACATCTTATTAATCCTCCAGCTCCAAACTGCTGCTGTGATTTGTGTCAAGAAGCCGTGAAGGAATGACGTTTAAAGATGAATAAATAATCTGCTGCTTACTGTTAGGGGAAAGGTTTCTTTAATTAACATTGTTTCTCTGTGCATTTGTGTTTTAACTCCATGACACTTGTTTACCCCTGAGACTTCCTGAAAGAGGCTGACAAGAAAACAACTACATTATATTAGAAAAGCAGCTCACAACTGCACAAAAAACTACACCACAAACAGCACAACACTACAAATACCTCCACACATAACAGGCATAATGTGCATGACACGACCAGGTATCTCATGTGTCTCTCAAAGACGTCCACACACACCCAACTTAACATTTATCACAAAATAAATGCTGACTGTGGCAGTTTTGTCTTGTTTGATGACTTACTTTACTTTACTTTCAGAATTTTGTACTATTGATTAGAATACTAAATCAAACAAAGTCTTAGCTGAGGTATTTATGACCCAGAATTACAACCTTTACCAAGTTTCATGATCTGGATTAAGGTTGAAAACAATCAAGTTAATTATTATTATTATTATTATATATAAATGAAAAGCTGAAACAAGGAAGCGTTTGGCATTTCTCCTTGAAAGTGTCTTTTAAATTAGATTAATTAATCATCACAATAGTCACTGATCATTTTTCTGTCAATAAACCTGTAATTTTAGCTCTACACTTGTTTGCCGTTGATGACAATCTCTCAGACAGGGAAAGAACATCTGTCCTTTCATTGAAGTCTCTACAGTGAAATTACTTTCTACTCCCTCCCATTTGCACATATGTAATTATGTTATTCACCACATTCAATTACATCACATGTAAAACAACCGGTCAAAAAAGCAAACAAATAAACAGAACTTACTGCTCACCAGTGAAACCAAGAGTGTGTGTTGATCACTGACGTTAAATCTAACGTTACAGGTTTGGTGAAAGTGAACTAAAGGGCTCTTCAGCTCTGATCAGTGAGGTTTCTGAACACTGAACCTCAGCGACAGAGGGACAGAGGACAGGACGAGGGGACAGCTGGCTTTCCTAGAGAGGCAGGAAGAGGACGGAGGAGGAGGGGGGAGGTCGGGGTGTTTGTAGCCTGTGCGGGGGAGTCTGAGGGGGAGGAGGGGCTGAGCTGGAGGCCAGCAGATGGACCCCTGCAAACAATAGAGGCAGACAGATGCAGCCACAAAGAACAGCGACCACACACTCACACACACACACACACACACACACACACACACACACACTTCAACGCACAAAAACTAAGAGACAACCTCCACATCTGAATACTGGGACTGCAGTTCACCTGATGGCCACCAGGTGCTCCAACACAAACTCCAACACAGAATGTGAAAATCCTAATTGGTATCGTCTAAATTCTCTCTCCATATTTTATCTATTGGGAGTTGTGTTACTACTATTATCATATTTGGTTTGTTCAGACTTGAACTATGAAGAGCAAATGTAAAATTATCCCTCTGATGTATGTGTGAAGCCTAAAGTCCTTCAAATCTCTTTTGCTAAACCATGAAAACCTGCCAGTGCAGTAAGAACTTT
Source organism: Holacanthus passer (assembly GCA_025331565.1). Taxonomy (NCBI): domain Eukaryota; kingdom Metazoa; phylum Chordata; class Actinopteri; family Pomacanthidae; genus Holacanthus; species Holacanthus passer. Next base: position 3,145,936 of record JAFREQ010000053.1, read on the forward strand.
ACTTCAACCTGTTTCCAAAATAAATCAACCTGTTCCAAGAATTTTCTTCAATTTATCGCATCTTGAAACAAAAAAAGGCAGAAGAAGAAAAATGATTCAATGGAAACAGGTTGAAATATTGTCTTTTGTCTTTTACGAACCTTTAATGACTCAACAAGAAACAAAAAACACATTTTCATGAAGTTTCATTGGAGCATGAGTGTAATAACAGAACATCTGCTGTCAACAAAAGCACACTGCATCTCCTCGCAGATATTGGAGAACTTCCTGCAGTCACCCAGGGGGCTGCCAGGAGGACAAAGGGAGGCTTCTGTCGCCCCCCTCTCTGAGGGGCGACACGGCCCGAGGCAGCGAGGAAACATCCCAACACACTCCTCCACGCAGGGGAGGGGCCTGGCTGCTGCACAGGGTGGTCCACATGATGTAACATGGAGGTCTGAGGCTGAAACAGGGAGGGGGGTGCTCAGCCTCCGTCAGTCAGCCCAACACTAATCAAGAAAAACTAAGTGAGCTCTGGTGAAGTTTCCTGTCAGAGACGCGTTTACCCAAAAGGTTAAAAGCAAAAATGTAAAAGTGTCTGGAGCTTCGGCCGACATCACGTCTGAGTTCACACAGTCCCCGTGTGTCTACTGAAGCAGATCTGAGGGGACACCCTGCATCCAGAAGACCCTCAGACTGACAAGAAACAAGTGACCCAGTGACAGATGTGACATCTATCCAAAAACCAGCCCTTCTCTTCCCCCACACGTTCCCCGGACCCTCTTCCTACAACTGCCTCCAGCCTTAAATGCTCCGGAAAGTTCATTTCATTTTCACTTATTGAAGCTTCTCAGAAAAACAAGCAGTTTGTACTGCACTTTAATACAGATCCTGACTTTTGGTCTCTAGTACAGATCCTACATTCCCCATAATGCAACATCACGTTTGATTGTACAAAACCTTTTTTCCTTCCGTCATGATGTAGAGACTGTGAGCCAAAGACAATCCTCCATTTTCATTCAACTACAAAATAAGATTTGAAACCTGAGACCCTCAAACTCCAAACAGCAGACGTGGACCAGCGAAGCCAGTGACGCTGTTGAGTCCATGTTTTAAAGATGTATTTATGCAGCCTGTCGTCCGTCTTTGTTTCCTATTTACTCAACCACATCTTACAATAACCTCTGAGCGGTGAAGCCTGACTGAGCGCGCTCAGTGCCAGTCGGTGCCGAGGACAGATAGTCGAGCTAACGACGGCTGGTTGTTGTTGCTCAGACTGAACTGTGGATGTGAATGAAGCGTTTTGTCCAAACAGAGAAACTGCGGTTAACCAAATGTTGGAGTCAGACTCAACATATGGTGAGTAATGAAGCTCCGTGTCGCAGACGAGACCAGGACTGGACGTGAACCTGAAGAGCTGCTGAGCCGTGAAGGCACCTGGACTTTTCTCTTCTCTCAGTTTGTTTGGTGAAATATACAGTTTGTCAATGTTTCCCTTCAGACATTCTTTTTTTCCAAACAGTAAAAACCACATACTTTGATAGAAACTGGAAATCCTCGACAAGAAAGCTCCTCAGAGCTACACTATATGGCCAAAAGTATATGGACACCCGACCCTTCCTTTAAATGTTCTCCTGACTGAAACTTTCTCATCACGATTTATGGAGGAGGTGGAGCGGCTCCTCTCCTCTGTCTCTCTGTCTCTCTCTGTCTCTCTGTCTCTCTCTCTGTCTCTCTCTCTGTCTCTCTCTCTCTCTGTCTCTCTCCTTCTCCTTGCCTCGCCGAGTGTGACGACTTTCAATATCAGTGTATTTGATTTGAGGCCAGCGGGTAAATATTGACAGAGTGGATCTGAATGAAAGACGCTCCATTTCTGCAGCGGTGCGTCTGAGATGAGTTTTCCTCTCTGGTCGGAGGAGGTGCTGCATCGCGGCGGGGCTCGCCGGAGGAGGACGGAGGATATTCGGACGGCGGCGCGGGGCTCTGGGAGGCTGCGGGGGCCTCCCATCGGCACGAGCTATTTTCTTTCATTTATTTCCCCTCTCTACATCCATCCCGCTGACTGCTGCCACCATCAACCCAGCTGGTCCTGAACCATCAATTCCTCCAGTACAAACCTTTCCAATCACTTTCTCTTCACTCCATCCTTCTTGTCTTTCCATTCTAACACCGTTCAGCCTCTCTGCAGCCTCAGCCCTGATTGAATCGTGGCGTACAGGTGGTTTTTTACAACAGCGAACACACAAAGTGACCCTGACTTCTGCCTAAACTAGTTCCCTCTCCAACTCAATGATTCACTCCATACAGCCAATTAAAGGCGCCCTTAACAACCGACAGCTCGCCATCAAAGCTGCCCCCTGACTCTTTTTTCAGCTCCATTATTGCTCATCCGCAATCACTTCAAATTAGATCTACAAGTCAATACCAGAAGTCAATATTTAATTTGCTCATAGCAGGTGGTGATTTAGTCAGAGACATGGTGGATCGCCGGCACAGGCTGCCATCACAGAGACTGTGTCCTTCACATGAAGCACCGAGAGGGAGGACACTTAGCATGGAGGACAGGTCCAACGGACAGAAAGGACATGAACTGAGGAAGAGCACTGGAGCTTCTGGTTTGATAACAGTTTGGGTTTCCTGCTGCAGCATCTGAAGAGTTGAACCGATCCCAGATGTAAAATCTTCTGGAGTCTGGTGGCATTTCATTTTTGTCTTTGGACTCTGTCCCACAAATACTCATTAGAGACCAAATGTGGATTCATCCACCGCAGAAAATAGTCCCCAAGAAATGAACAGTTTCCTCCTGTTTGTCTGATAAAAAATACAGTGAGCAGCTGACGGTCTTTAAAAAAAAGGCCATCACAACTTAGATCCATTTCTGATTTAACAGAGGAATTTAAGGTTTTTTATCTCCAAAGTCAAACAGTATTTCCAGAACAATCAGTGTCTAAATTGTCCTAAATGTGATTGTCTGTCTGTGTGATCTGTCCTGGGTGCCTCGGTGCATGCTGGGATATTCTGGACTCCTACCACGCGGCTGAAAGTCAGCACAGGTGCTGGAAAAAAAACAGGATGAAGGAAGGTGGAAAGAGCTCGTTCCTCCCTGAATTCCTCTGTTTTTAGGGAATTAAGACAGCAGCCTGCCTCCCTTGATGTTGACTGGCTGTTAAACACCGCAGAACCTCCAAAATCTCTCCAGAGAATCATTTAACAGCTTCACTCCGTGTTGTATTATGATGTTCAGAATTGATCTCCCTCTTTGGCTGTGTCTAATTATGCCTTAGGGAGGTAACAAAGGAAGGTGTTGCACAGCGTACTCTTCATTACTTGGCTGGAGGAGGACCTTGGCAGCGACTCAGTGAGTCTTTAGCCACAAAAAAAAATGCAGAGGACTTGTGTTTATCTGCTGTATTAATATGGCCGATGGCAGTTTGTTTGCACCTCCAGGGATTTTTGTGTTTTTGTTCTGCAAAAATCACTCGTAACTTTGGTGAAACGACAGTTGCTCAACTCTCAAGAAGTGGTTTAATTACCTCCTCTGGTTAACAGCAGCAGGAATAAAAGTACACTGCTGGAACATATTTGACAACATGACGGTCGTGCCGTGTTGAAAGCGATTGGATGCTGTTCAAACTGACAAGAGTCCTGCCATAAGCAGCTGAGGAGGAACAAAATGCAAATCTACCCATTTACAAGGTAAACCTGTAAAACAAATTCAGCCTCAATTACACACACCGATGCCTTGCAACAATTATCCACCCATCACAGAGCGCAAAGTTCATTTTAATTAGTTTTTTTCTTCAGAGCTGGAATGCATCGCACGCTCTGCTCTGCGAGGGGAAATGTATGCGAGGGCCTGCAGAAAGCCAGGCTGCCACAATGCGAGGAGAAATCGACTTCCACTCCGTAATGAATCGCAGCTCTGAAATTAAACTGACGTGTAATGAATCTCCATCTTTCTTTCTTTTTTTTATCTCCTCCCTTTTGTCTCTGCTCTTTGAAAGCAGCCAGAGAAGCCATTTACATTCTTCAGCATTTTCCTGCAGTCACCAATGCTTACTGTCACTTTAGAAAAGGACAGAGATGAACTGTGGTCCCACAGAGGCCGACACAAAGGAAACTGCCCCATTCACTTTTCCAAAGGGGGGGGGTCTGTTAGAGGAGAATCAGTTTTTCTCCTCTTTGATCTACAGCAGCAGGACAAATTCAATGAATCTGACTTTAAAGGAAGTTTGGCTAAATATCACGTCGATGACTCAGAATTTTAAGTTCTGGAATATATTATTACATTTCTTGTACAAGACTAAAATAAAACAGGAAACTGTATCAGGAATTTAATCTGTTGTTACAGTTTCACTAAAAAATGGTGGAAAGTAACCAAGCACATGTGTTGCTCTTTAAGCTACTTCTTCCACTGAGGACGATCATTCAACACCTGATCTTGCGTAAAGAGGCAGATATGAAGTAAATGTGTTGAAAGAGACTAAAGAACTTACAAACTAAAACAGAATCGCTGTGGTGCTTTAAGCTCCATACAATTACTACAGTGATACTACTTTCTCTCTCAGACAAACAGTCATGTTAGCAAGTGAATATCAAATATAACGTATTCATTTCACCATCATCGGTGTAATGTCCATACCTGTCCATTTTGAAGTTCATTGAGGCCTTTGCACAACGTCTGATTCTGCAACAGAAAGAAGAAAAAGGGTAAATACAATGTTCAGGATGAAAGTGTGGCATAAATACTTTAACAGATTAATGACTGTAAAATACAGACTGAGGCTATAAAATACTTTGAGGACAAACATTCTACAAACCAGCGTGGTAACATTTGTGAAATTCACTGGAGACACAGATTTGGAATATGAGCTAATTTTCTTGTCTGCAAATTGACATTAGTTTGCGGTGCTGCCATGATTTGTGATGTGTATGTAAACTGCTCAGAAAGAAGAAAACATATGAACCAGAATAATGTGTCTTGAACTTGGGACTATTCAGAAATGATTCATCTGAATATTTTCAATCTGGAATATGCAGTACTTGTACGGTGATCAATAAAATGCAGTATTGCTCGTTCATCGACGTGTGTTTCATGTGCACGGTGCAAACTTTCCCTCCTTCCACCTTTTCTGTCTGATCCACTTCATGCTGCAGTGAATCCTTGTCCTCGCCCACCCTGCACTTTAACAAACACTAACAAACACCAGTGAATCCTCAGGAGGCAGAAACACTGTCGTGCTATCACAGCTGGACCGTTCCCAGCCGGCAGAGGAAGATCTGCGTCTATTTGTCATCTGTAATCTAATGGAAACATGCAGAAACGTCTGGGGAGCAGAGCGGAAAAACTGAAGCCGAGTGGAGAATCTTTATTTTTTTATTTCCCTGCAGCAGGGCAGGTGGTGAGGATAGAGTGAGAGGAGAGTGTGTGGATAGTCAGGTAGATAAATAGAGGCAGATTCATTCGGTATGCATTGCTTTTCACACTGGGGAAATTTAGAAGCAGAGTGCTGATAGTTTCCAAATCAGCGGCACTCGGGAGATGAGCGGCATTGCGTCAGAGAGAGATTACTGCACCGCAAAGCCTCGACCATTTTACAGCGTCTACACTGTGTTTGGCGTTTTACTATGTCGACTCATTCACTATTACCGCTCTGTGTCTGTCTGCGTCTCGGCCTTCCTGCACTTCTATCTGACAGTTCAGTCTGAGTTACTGCAGAGGACTTTCTACACAGAGATTCAGTCTGAGGTTACTGCCGTCATCAGCAGGAGGAACAGCTGAAGGAACCCATCGACACCTGCTTTAAAAATGAGATCTGTATCCAGACGTGAGCCAGATAAGGAAGAACGCATGTTGATGTAAAGTGTGAACACGTCATGATCAGAACGTGATCAGATCTGAGTGAGCACATCTGGAGGTTCACACTGTTGCGGCTGCCATCACCGTTTTGGTTTAAAATACACAAATCAAAAAAGTATCTGTGCTCATTTGAACGACTCCTTACACTCAGGAGAAATGTCAGCACAGTCAGGCTTCCTGGGAATTACATTTATCTACGACAGCTACATGTGACTGACTGTGGAGCATCAGACCGAGTTCATGTCACAACAGTTTACATGCACCTTTCTATTCTTCTGTAACCGTGATGTTTCCCCAACTTGTTACTTTTACAAGTCATTGATTATCTGGCTTCCTCTCTCCAAACAGAACTGATTGGACAAGAAGTCATTGAAGGCTGGTGAGTGATTCGACCAACCAGGCCTCAGTTCATGCTTCAGAAGATGGAGATGACAAAATCCAATGGGAACCTTTATGCACCATGTCTGGATTAGAAGCAGATCAACTGTGAGAGTGTGTGTGTGTGTGTGTGTGTGTGTGTGTGTGTCGTTCATTCTTAAAATACAAACATTTGATTTGAAGGGCACAAGATAAAGATCAGCTCACTCAGAGAAAAGGACGAGCTGAATTTGCCGCTGACTGCATCTGAATGACTGTTTTCTCTCACCACATAATCCTCCCACTTCCCCTGGATGCAACAAAATGAAAACAAATGGCATTTCCCCCCGTATTTACAGCCAGAGCATCTGTTCAAAATGCACACAAACACAGCCGGCTTTTGCTTTCTTGTTAGCATTTGGACGGGGAGGCTTTCTGGGGAGAGCATTAGCGCTGTTTGGCTAACTCTGACGGGCTTCATCTCTCAAAGCTGCAACCGTGGAGCCTCGTGGGAAACGGCGGCCACCTGCCCAGCTGCCTCCATCGCCTTCCTCCCAACACTCTTCTGTCGAATGCAGCCCAGGTCCCAAATTTAACACCAGCCAAATGTCTGGAAAATTTGTCTTTGGCGGTTTGATCAACAAGGGACAGCTGCCAAAAGTAGCGAGCAACTTTTCAAGGTGATTACGTTTGAAGGTCACGGTTAAAGGTCACAGAAAATTTGAATAAATTCCAGCATGACTGAATAGAGACATGATTAAGTTCCAGTGTGGTGACAGAGCAAATGAGGTCACCTTGAAAGAAATGTTTAAACAAGATGAAAAAGTCAGGAAGGAGCAGGTTTAACTCTATAATGCCATAAAAGAAAAGGGGTTCACAGAGGTTTTGGGGGAATCATCCTCTGGAAACATGAATATTAGGTTTCATTCAGCTCTGGACGGGAGCTGTTGAGATTTCTGGCTCTAAACCAAAGTGCTGGAAACAGATACATATTTCTGTCTGTTTTGTCCAGATGAGAAAAATATTCCTGCCAGGTCGTCCTACAGACGGAGGTTCACCAGCCACCCGGTGAGTGAGGCTGGTTTTCGGCCACTGGCTGGACTGACGGAGAAGCCGAGCACAGGGGAGCGGAGGCGAGCGTCTGAGGAGGCGGCGAGGCCGGGGCCGAGGCTGAGGAGCTCCGGTCCCCGGTGTGACAGCAGCTGACGGCAGCGTGAGCCCGAGTCCTGCTCCGACACGCCGCTGTTCAATTAGAGGTGTGGCTCTCACATATTCACAGCTCCAGCAGGAGAAACAGTCACTTAGTTACAGTGAAAATGAGTGCCGGAGCCCGTGGATCCTGTTCCCACATGTTAATTAAAAGGAGCTCTTGGAAGCTCCATTTACCAGCTGTTCTGTCGTTTTTTTAGAGAAAATAAACATTTTCTTTGCTTTTTGACCAAGCAGGATATCGTTTACCTGAACGCAGACAAAACTGAAAGGAACTCACTGGAGCGAAAAGTGAAAGGATGAGGGTTAGTGCTCATGTCGACTCTGAAAACCCAAAAGCAAGTCAGAGATAAAGCTAAAGCTGAACCTTAGCTGCGACGTCAGACTGGCGTACTACCATCTGAGAAACAGCAGCCATCGGAGGAGTTACGTCCAGGCACGACCAGGCACGCTTTCACTCCCAGCACGCCCTAAAAAACTGAATGTTGATGTTGAGTCTGAAATATGATGCAAAAAAATACACTGGCTTTTACTGTGTGACATCACATTTGAATTACTGCCACTTGTATAAACCTGTCAGTGGATCAGGACTGGACAAACAACAAACAGGACACTTGCTGGACGTCTACTGCTTCTTACTCTGAGATAAAAAGACGGTCGACCTGCAGAGAACGATGAATCTGACCTCAGGTGTTTGCCCAAACACCGTATCACAAATCTAATGCAAGAAAGAGGTCGTGTGGTTGCTGGATCCTGTTGGCATTAAAATCTAGAACACCTAAGGAGGAGAAACTAAATTTTAAAATATCTTGCTTGTTTTCATCATCAGTTAAACCAGTGCTACACTTGGATTGACTTCCAATCAAAGACTGAGCTTTGGAGGCAAATACAGAGTGTGAGTGTTGATAGATGGTCTCTAACAGGTCACTGTGGAGAAAATGATTGAGTTTGTGGAGCTGCAGACGTGGGGCGGCCTCTCAGTTTGCCTCTGGGAGCTGCACACCACACACTGTCATTCATTTGTGCTGTGAAGCTGCAGGCAGGACGAGTGTGTGTCTGTGTCAGAGTCTCGCTCCATCTCCGTGCTATCACACAACAAATTGCCTTTTCATTAGATGCAGGTAAATGAAATTGTCTTTTGTCTCTGCTGCCGCACATGTGAGAGGGAAGTCATTCATGTACGGACACAGACTCCATTACAGCATTGAACCGCACGTCACTGCACAATGTACATGATATATAGAAAACTACAAACAGATAGCAGTACACGTTAAGGAGTACTATGTCATTCAAACTACCGTTACACAAAGCTCCATGTGAGTCTTCCTCCTCACCCTGTCACAATGACTAATACTACAGGCCACAGTCCCCAGCACACAGCGCTGAGGGGAAGCAGAGTACTGATGAATGTGCTCACATTCATGTGGACATGAGCAGATTCATCCGAACACACCAGCCTCGTCTGCTGCTTCTTCACTTATAATAAAATCCTCTCAAACATCTACAGGCTCTTATTTTTGTAAAAAAGATTGTCTCTAAATTTTTTCACTTTTTTCATTCACAATTCTGGGTGTTTACCGGGCAGAGAGGGTCTAACCACAAGGTGCTCTCAAGTGGCATTATGGGAAATGTAGTATTGAGTGTTTTTGGAGCTGGACTGCTGCTACAGACTGAAAGTCAGGATATCTCCACCTCTGCTGCTTCGATTTGGGCTATTTCTGTCTCTCCCAGTCTTTAAGGAAGTGCAATATTAAATCAATGTCTCATTTAACGTCCACACAGCAGCCTCTGCCGTCGAGCTTTGGGCTTTACTTTGTCCTCGGTGAGAGGAGATGGGAGGAGGCTCATGTGGTTGGGGAACACAGCAGAGGTCAATGACACCTGTGATGTATGTTCACTGTTCACCTCCTCGGAGCTGATGAAGGGAACAGAAAAAAGAAACCTGCATCGTGCCTGTTTGGCAAATAAAAAGAAAATCATTCTGTTTGTAGCAGCGTTAGAGCTGCAGGCGAGCGTCCGGCATTAACATTCATTTGAATTACATGTTTAAAGAGTGAATACCATCAGAGAGTGTGAGATCAGGCCTGCAGAGCTGCTTCTGTCAGAGAACAACCAGCGCTGCACGTCTGCATCCCTGTGTCTTTATTTTTATGCGAGCACAAGCCTTGTTATATTTGGCATGTTGCTACGGAAACTGGCCTTCATTTAAGAACTATTGTTGCCTCTTCCACGAAGGGTAGAACAAACTGTGCCGAGGCTTTTCTTTTCATTTCTGAAGTATCCCTTTGACATGGAGCTCAGGTACAGCAGAGTTTAATGCCACACTAAAGAGCATGAACAAGAAAAAACTCTGTGGCAAGCAAGTCATTATTTTTCATTAAGCAAAGTCGCACAGTAATCACTCTTCAGTTCCAGGCCCAGATTCAGCTGACCGTTGAATAATGTGCAGCGAACACACACACACGGAAACACACGCCCGTAGCCAGAAGCTGTGGAGAGACAATATGGATATACAGTCCTCAGAAATAACACAGTGCCTGTAGGCAGCCACTTCAGCTCGCTCCAAATAATTGGGTTAATTTAGCCGTTTAGTGTGATGACGCCCCAGGACGGCGCCCAAAAAGTCCACAGCTACAACAGTTGTGACAAAAATAAAAAAGGAAAGGAGGCGGCGGCCCTGACTGAGCTGCAGCTAACAGCCTCCATACTGCTTCTGCCTTTATCTCTTTCTCTGGGGCACTTCTGTCCAAACCCCATTTATTTTTAATTGCTTTTGTCCGCATCTTTGTTTACGTCTCTGCGGCCTCCGATAAGCAAGGCAATAATGGGAAATTAATTTGAATACATTTACAGAGGTAGCTAAAATGTCAGCCTTTAAAATAAAACTCATTGCTGCAGAGGGCAGCGATTCTTCTTCTTCTGCGGCGCAGCTACGAACCTCATTCTGCCGCTTTCATTAGTTTTCTGTGCATCGTTTAGATTTCCATACGTGTGCTAACGCAGCAGCTGGTGTCCCTGACAGGCTACATGTAAACACAATGTATGTCAGAGGGCAAGGAAGACGTCTCAGGGCCGTCTGGACGGAGGGTTGGAGCAGTCGCACAGCGGCAGTTACACAGATACTGAGGCTGAAACTAACTGTGTCACACTGTGTCAGGGACAAACATTAAGAGGAAAAAGATCTTCGTGGATGTGTGAGCACCAATCCGGTCCTTATCAGGAAGTGAGGAGACGTGAAAGGACCTCGGAAGCAGCTCAGTTCTGGTCTATTTAAAAACACCTGGACAGAAAACACGGCCGTCCGCTTCCCTTCTTCACGGGGTTTTTAAATTCTTTTTTGTCATTTTTAAAATGTTATCAGCAGGAAAAAGTGCCAATACTATGATAAGATTAAAGACTTGAAGATTTAAGAAACTTCAGATAAAATGACCAAAACTGTATGTTATGATTTTCTTCCCATCCTGCTACCATATCTCCTCAAATACAAACCAGTGGTCAAATAAAGGTCTCTAATAGAAGCCGGGGGGAACAAAGGTGCATAACAGATCACATGATCAGCATAATACACATTTCCATCACTTTAATTGAATAATTTCAACAACATAATTCTATTCTATTACTATTTTCAACACTTTGTTGTTCTGGAGTTTTTGCAGTAGTTTTTTTCAAAGAATTATCTTTACTTGGAGCTTAACTGGCCGAAACCAAACAAGGAAAAACAGACCAGACAAAAAGTATCTAAGAGTATGAATGAAAGGGGTGTCCACATACTTTTGGCCATATAGTGTATTATGATATTAGTCAACCACAAAACTGTCTCCCAATCTCCAGAAACTTTTAAAAACTACAGTCTGCTAAATCCTGTAGTTTGGAGCTTTAGATTCCTCTTAATACTACAGCACCCATAAGCCTTATCTGCCTGTTGCCATGGAGACAGCAAAGCATCTCACACGCAGGTCCTCCTTTCCTTCCATCTTTCCTTCAGCCCTTCCTTCCTGTCGTTCTGATGCATTCGTGTGCATCCAAAAAACACCAGAGGACCGGGTTCTCTCAGCAGAATCACCTTGTGTCATTCACACAAACTGAGGCCGTGATATTGTTCTCTGCACACATTTCCCTCCTCTTCACTCCAACACCACATCCCGTGGCTGCCTTTCACCCATCACTCACGGCGACCTTGTCGAGGAAAAACAAATTAGAGTCCCATTTATTATACGCTGCTCTTTGTTAGCGCCTGACTGGCAGCACAAGGACGGCCCCCTCCTCGGCTAAATTTAACCCCAAACTCCAGCCGCTCCAACAAACCCCACGTACAAATGATTCAGGCTTTATTTAGCTGCTTTCCACGAACTGTTGGTGGTTTTATTAGCACAATAGTTTGTCTTCCTCCTGCTCTGTGTCTCCAGGAACAGATGACACTCGCACACACACAGAGATGAATAAATCAAAACGGTTGTTTTTCATTCAGGGTTCAGTCTCGAACAGTGGACACACTTCATCTCAAGGTTATCCTCAGGAGCCGTTTAACCAAACATGAAATCATGAAATGTTCACATTTATGAACATTAACTGCTCCTGTCTTACAGAAAGCCTCTCAAAAGGTCAAAGGATGAATCTTAATATTCTTAGTTGTCTTCATGCCAAAGAAATCCCATAAAAACCAGCACTGAACTGAGTTTCTCCAAAGCTGGTTCAAACTTCAACTAAATAAAAGGTTTATTAAATCCAAAACGTAATTTCATATACAAATGACTCCTTTCCTCAGAACAAACTACATTCAGGGACGATCCAAATTTAGTTTGGAATATGAGCAACAGAAATAAAAGTAAAAGTTGTCTTTGATGGGGATTTGTCACTTTCTTGAAATAGAGGTCACTCGTACGCTGCTGTTTGCCAAAAATGTGCCATTTCTTTAAACCCAACAGGACACGGCAGCTGTACCTCTGATTCAAGTACTTCATTCAAGACTTGAATTTACATCATCAACACTTTCTAATCAAAAACAAACCTCATGAAATCTTCAAATCATCCCTGCTCCTGTCGTACAAAGAGGGCAGCTTACGGTTAGAGTCTGGTTTCAATATGTAAATGGATCCAAGACAGAAACCTGTAATCCTGAAGAGAATTCATGAGTCAAACGCCGCACGTAGCCACATTCAAGGACATTTTCGAGGCCTTGAATGTGGATATTCAAAGACATTCTCCCGCTGCTTTTGTTAAATTATGATTCTTAAGTCGACGATTTCCGCTCCACTTTAGTTACCAGGCAACTTGGCAGCACGTTTTAAGTGAGACGTGATTAAGCAAACATATTATTCTCCCCTCTGAAGGCCCGATGAAACACATTTCTGTTCGTCTCTCTACTCCTGCTTTTAATTCCTCACATGTAGCTCTTTATCCAGTCACAGCACATTGCCTTCGCAAATCTGTGACTGGCGCCGCCGTCCCGAGGACCGGGTCGTGATAAAACCTGGGTGGAACGGCGCCCTGCAGCCGAGGAAATCTGTCAAAAAATCGTCTTGGCAGAGGAAAGGTGACACATTTGCAGCCTTAAATCTCAGCTCAAAGCAGGAAATCCCTTTTCAGTTCGAATCACAATCATCAGCCACTTACACAGCAATAAACTGTCATGTTGCTTTATGTGCATGTTTGCATTCGTGTGCTGTTTTCCAGAGCGAGGCCCAGCTCGTACAGTTGCGTTCCCTCCCAGTGAGCAGCAGTTTATTTACAGACACACACACATTTTAAAGCATGGCAGGGCTATTAATAGCGTGGCAGCCCTGATCTCTAGTTTGAGAGGAGACTGCATACGAACCATGCCATCTTCTGGCTGCAGCAGAGAGAGAAGAGGCTGAACATGGAGAGAGGGAGGAGAGGGGAAAAAAACACAATCGCTGTCGACATCCAACCGGTGTGGAAGAGGAAACAGAGATCCTGCCGCTCACCGACGATAAGAAACCAGAGACACAACGGAGAAATGTGTCACTGCACAGTTTCCAAAAGCATCTTATTTAACATCACGTCGTCCTGAAAACTGATCTGACAGGAATTAAAGAAACTCAAAGACAACAGCGAGTCAACCTGAAGTCCACTTCAGACAGAATGAACCACAGGAAATGATGAACAATCCTGACACAGATAGCAACCCAGTGTATTTTCACTACATTGTGAACGTGTGTCATTCTTCCTGGAGCAGGTGAATCCTCCCCTGGAAGATGTCGCTCTGTTGCCAATTATGGCCAAAATAAGTGAAAACAAACAAGTGACTCATCTGGATCTCACTTCAACATGATTTATCGGACATATTTTTCTTGTGGTCTGAGGCCAAAAATATGAATTAATTATCAGGGCTGGGTGCTGAGCCTCAATACTCCGTCAGTACCAAACAGCTGTCTGTAGTAGTGAGCAGAGAAAACTGTACATCTGGTCAGATAATCTTGTCAATGTGTTCTTCTTCTTTAGTTTGCAAATTTAACACTTTGAATGAAGACGGGCTGCTTGTGTTCAGACATCATACATTTGAGAAAGTAGTAGTAGAAGTTTAAATTGCAGTACAGAAACTTCATAACAACATTAGCACTCACAATAATCAGATGATATATCAGCCTCACTACAGCTACTATCACAAGTGGTTATCCCCCACTGGCTTCCCACCAGGACATTCAGCCAGTAGTGTTGTTGGACCAGACCACCAAGCTGGATTTATTTGATCTTGTGCCGACCAGTTCTGATCTAGCTGCACATCTTAGATCTGGATCTCGTTCAATCGAGTTAATATCTTGTGAGCACAAGATAAAGGACAAATATTCTGTTTGCACGTTATCTTTTGCACATGATAATAACATGCACACAAGGTATTTGAGCTTTATCATGTTTGCACAAGATAAATGTCTTGTGTGCACAAATTAAAATCTGTCAGCAGAAGATAATAACTTGTGTGCAAGATATTAGATTGATATCTTCTTTGAGAACGTTATTTTCTTATGTGCAAAGATCCATATGTTACTATCTTGTTCACATAAGATAATAACTTGATAACTGAGAGCAAGATATTAGATTTGTATTTTGTTTGCACAGGTTATTATACTGTGCCTGCAACATATGTATCAAAATATTTTTTGTTTGCTCAAGATTAAAACTTGGACTTGGACTCAACATATGGGTTCACTATCTCGCATGTACAAGCTCTGATTTGTGCTGTTAGAAGGACACATTACAAGGACTCTGTACATTCTCAAGTTTACAGCTTGGCAGCCTTTTATTATTATAATTATCATTATTATTATTATTATAATTATCATTATGAGTAATCATGTTAAAAAATCGCGATCTCAATATCGACCAAAATAATCATGAAGATGATTTCTGCCATGATCCAGCAGCTCTAGCAAAAGGCAGCCATTTTGTTTGGGGCCTGCGAAGTGCTGTCCCACCTGTCCTGTAGCACTGAGTCTGTATCAGCACAGTCACTCGATCACTCCCCTGACAAACATCGTCTTCTGCCGGTCAGATCAGCAGGTTAGGCCTGAACGCCGGCTGCTTCCAAACCTTTCCAGCTGAAGCTGTGACTCACAGGTCAGTGTAACCCGGCAGAGAGAACAGGAGGAACATGGCTGATATTTTTAGGTGAGTGACTCACACAGACACGCATCTCTCTCTTTTCTCCACGCTTTCACTTCTTGACTTAACGTCTTAACGGAGTGCTTGAGCAGTAACGAGCTAACACTGGGAGGATTTGCAGCGGGATGAAAGGGCCCCGTCACCGCTGGATGGTGTGTTTTCATTTTGTGAAATGCAACCGGGTCTTCTGCTGTTCTCAACACACGGCTGAAATAAATTAAATTAGGGGTGACACTGGAAATACCTCGTCTAACACCTCCATCACTATAAAGATCTGTGGAAAACACGGGTTGAGAGTGTCGGATTATATTTCAGCTACACACGTGAGTTGTGTACATTTTCACATCTGATAAATATGTAATGCTGCTTACTTTTAATGTTCAGAATAATCAAAGGGGTTTCCGTTCAGTTTGTCTCCCCGTTCTCTCTGCAGAATCACATAATACCATGAACGACACGAGAGGCACACAGGTGGTTCAGTACAGCCAGTTTTCACCTGGACATCTGATCTGGGCCGAGGACAGAATGATCCAAACACGTAGGAACAGGACAATAATGAGTCGGTGGGTGAGGAAGTGGACCTGGACCCTCCCGTCTACCTTAGTGACTCTAAGAGACTTTGTTGGACCAGATTTAAGATTCATTCTCATCCAACATGTCCTTAAACAAAGTTCTGAAATCAAACAGTAGATTGGTGGAATATGATAAGCTATAGATATGATAAGGTATACAGTACGCTAAACGTGCTATTAATCCCAGAGTGACACAGCATGAAGAAAACTCTCCCTGCCTGCAGTGACACCGGTATTAAAAACTGTTTGAGGACTATAAAGCCAAGTTGTTTTTCCTGACTTTTTAACCGCCTGCAGATACTCTGCAGATTAATTTTGCTTTCAAAACATGTCTGAGTGTTTCCACAGTCAGGACACAGTGTCATTGTTAGTTCAAACTCTGGCAAACCTTTGGGCGCTGAGCAGCAAAAACAAATCTGGATATCAATGCTGAATTAGCGAGCGGAGTCTGTTTTACAGTTGAATGTACCTTTGTGACTGCGCCCCGTCCTAACTTCAAAGCACAGAGACTTTTGAGGCAGAAATGTCCCCAACTTTGAAGTTGATCAGGGAGGCTGCCAAGCGGCGGCTGACAGTGGGAGGGGTCTGGATGAAGGCTGCGAGCCTCCCCAGAGGCTCCTCTACTACTGCAAGAAAGAAAACACAGTGCACTTCAAAGCACAGCCGCTCCTCTGTGGTGGCAACTCACTATCTTCACTGCTTCTGCTGCCTGAGCCGCCGCCACGCAACCAGTGCCTTCAACACAGCTGCTCCGCCTGAATGTGAGATTCTACCGTTCATCCGTTTCTTTACGGGACGACTACATGACCAAAATACGCCCATCTGAACACAACAACCAGCAGATGGTCACACAGTGAAGGCTGCAGGGCAACAAACATCTGGAGCAGAACATCGGGGCAACTACCAGCCAGGTTTCAAGGAAATTTGGATATTCGACATTCAGAGCATTCAGAGTTCTGGTTGTTTTGGTGACCCCTGACCTTCCTCTAGTGCCCCCACCAGGTCAAAACACAGCAACACTCTGTCCATCCTACAAATATGTCTTCTGAATAAACTGTGTGGACTTACTGCCTGTTATCGGTCTATAAAATGTCAGGTGATCATTTTATACGTGTGGGAGTTCATACAAGTGAAAAACGTCTGTTACGGTTTCCTTAAGTCCAAACTCATGTCTTCAAATAGCTTTCTCTCTCAACCAACAGTCGAAAAACTGAATTTTTGATTGGCTGCTACATGAGACAAAGAAAACAGCAAATAAACCCAAATTGAAAAACTGGAACTTGAGATTGTTTCTTATTTTAGTTTGAAAATGTAATTTCTTCCTAATTTCTGCTATGAAATAACACTTTACAATACAACAGAACAATCAGTAAATATAGGAAATGTACTTTGAGCTCGTTTACTTCACGGCACTGTGAAGTTCAGAAGATTCATTTTATACTTAAATAAGCTTCAGGCGATACTAATTATTTCCAAACAGTTTAGGAGGAGCACTGTACAGACAGCCCTGTTAATTCTTTCCAAACTGATATGTAAATAATGTTGGGATGTGAAGAACCAGACTGAATTGAAATGAAAGCCCACAGATGCTCACAGATACCTACACGTATTCACAGAGTACATAACGAGTCATAACTGTTTCATGTCCTCAGTGGAAATAAACTGTATTGTTATTCACGACTCAGTCAGAGGTATATTTAGCCTCCAACATCACATGTGAACAGAACAGGGAGAAAACTCTCTGTAGCATTTCGCCGTATTAAGTCTTTACTCGGCCGTTTTCCAAGGCAATGTTTGTGTCACTGCTGCTTTGATTAAGGGGATTTCCAAAGATTATATTCCCCACAAACTAGAAAGGCATTATCAGTATTAAAGCAGCGATGCCTTGAGCTATGCTACAGATCTGTGGATGAGATCAGATTTGAGAGGGATGGCAGGATTAGACACACAGAGGCGTAGACCTGACAGCTCATCACAGCTTAACACAGGCACGATCCCCACGACACCACCGATATCCCTCCATCTCCTCAACGTTTGGACCCAGGACCAGATCCAAACTGCCAGCAAGAACAGGGGAGAGAGGAGGGGGATGGAGAAACTTTCTTCAGTTCCTCTTTATTAAATATGTCTGAACACACATTCAGATTCCATCCCTTTGTGGAGTCGGTCAGGGATTCACAGCCTTGTACGTCTGACTGGGTTAAACAGCTTCCTAATAAATGTTTGAAGTCTGTGTCGTAACAAACACACCTGGATCCAGTTCGATGTGTCGGTGCCAAATCAAATCAGAGCAGGTTTCAAAGTTTGCACCTGAGGCGAGGCACCAACCGGCCTCCCAACAACACATCTCAACAACTGCTGAGCACACGGAAGTGAAATTTGTTGTGGGTATTCCTGGTCTTCAGAGGATCAGGTCTCATGATGTTAGTGTCCCCCTGTCTTTATGCAGTGAGTCTAGTTCATCCAACGCTTCTGTACTTCAGGGGCCTCTGGGGCCACAGGAAGGTTTGAAGTGGAGCAAAACTGCAACGAGGTGAAGCTTCGATGGGGCCCGGCGCCGCATAATGAACGACTGTGAGGGCCCCTCATCATGTGACACATTCATCTTCTCCCCCTGTACCACTCCCACCCTCCTCCTCCTCCTCCTCTGTTGTATCGTGGGACGACAGGGAAGCATTTAGTAAACCAGGACGACTCCTCCTGGGCCGAGACGCAAACAAGAGCATCTGTCCCTCATCACTGCTGCAGCTCTGTAACTACAGTCACTGTTGGACTGCTTCTCTCTGTTACCTCCCGTCATCAAGTTAGCTTCATTCTCACCGACACACTTCTCATCCTTGTTGACACTTTTGATAGTTAATAGAAACGACGAAGCCCAAACTACAAAGACAGCACAGGAACAAAGACCTGCTCACATCTTCGGAGCAAATCGAAACATCTGCACTTCAACAGTTTCTCTTTCTATGTTCTCATAAATCATTTAACGGGTATATAAGGTGAATATTTGCCCGCAGGCATTTCATGACTGTTAAACGACTGCATCATCATTAAGGTTTAATTAGATGGAAGTCATAAAATGCTAACGAGACCTTCCTGCGGGCGATAAGGTTTGTTAGCATTTTATGACATAAATATATACAAATTACAAATACAATTTCTGAAGAAATGCTTCATTTGCTCACAGTGAAAAATTTGCAGCTGAAATTTTGAAATACATTCAAGTTGTGTCTTTGAAAGCAGCAACAATTGTTTTCATTATGAATTAATCTGAGTGTTTTCTGAGATACTAAATTAAGCATTTTGTCCAAAGTAGAATCACTGAGCCTTGGTTTTTGTTTTTGCCATTGTGCTCGATTTTTACATCCTATTTCAACACATTAGCTTTGCAACTGACTGTTTGACCTTTTTGTGACCTTCAAAGTCGTTTGCAACTCAGATTTGAAAAGTGCTGTATAAAGGTTACATTTTTCATACACTCAAACACATTTGGGGCAGATCAGTGGATAAAGTCTGATTGTCCCTCTTTCTTTCGAACAACAGATTCCTCCTCTGAACTCCAGGTTGAAGTCTCAGTTATTTATTGGCGCTCCTTGTGATGCAGCACGTGACATTTAGTGCCGTCTTTATTATCATCCGGGTGATGCAATGTGCTGCACGACCCCGCGACCTCCACAGAGAAAAGGCCTCTCCGGAGGAGGCGTCGCAGACTGCAACAGCCAGACGCACCGCGGCCTCCGGCGTGGGGTGTCACTCACACACGGCTGCTGTGGAGGACAACAATGGGCTGATGGGACTGATGACGCGGCTGGGACTTCACCGAGGGGAAACTCTCACACTGGACATTACACAAGTCAAACGCTGCAGCTTATCGAACGGCTCGAACAGAAAACGTGAAGGTCACAGAAACCTGGACTCAGAGTTGGTTAAAAGACTGAAACTAAAAGCCATTAAGGATTTTTAATCCTCTAATTTGATTCCCTTTTTGAGGGAGAAACCAGCTCAAGTAAAATAGATTATGAAAGTATCGAACTGAAAAAACCCAAAGCCGCTCCCAATCGAACGAGCGTTCACTGCCTCCTGACTACGACTCATTTAAATCAGAATCCGACTGTAACAACGACACCGGGCTGAGCTGCAGTCAAGATGTGATGAATAACCCGAGCAGCAACAACATTAGCATGAAAACTTAAAACCAAGAGTTTTAACTATAGAAATACACCTTTCAGCGCAACACTGAGGGGAGGAAAATGAACATTTAAGGAAAAATCAGGTGAAAAACAAGAAAGACGTGACCTTTGAAAAGGTGTCCCACTCCCAGCAGAGGTATTCTCAGCTCAGGCTTTATTCCCTTTCATGGCATAAATAAGTCTTTTTTCTTGGCGGCGGTGTTTTGTGTTGTTAACCTGATGAAAAGGCCTCAGCCTGAGATCTACTTTAGCTACAACCCCACCTGATCAATTTTTCAAAGGGTCTTTGAAGTCACCCTTGTTGAATACAGAGTCCTACTTCCTTTTATGGCGAGGCCTCTTCCCCTTTTAAGGATGCCACTAGGAGACTCAATAATGCATAAAAAGCAGGGCATTGTGGGATGCTGGCCTAGAAGGAGTATGTAAATGAATGCTGGGTAAGAAGGCCAGAAACACAGGCCACTCCCACACATTGTTCTCATTTAAATAGAGAAAAAGAAACACTATTTCTCTGCAGTTCTGAGACGTGTTTTTCGTTTTAATGTGTGTCGAGCCGACTCGGGGAGCAGCAGCTCCGGCAGGACACGCAGTTCTTTTTTCATCATGAGAAGCTTGTGGAGTGAAAAGGGCAGAAAAGCTGCAGCATTTCACATCTTCATAGATGTCAGACGTACAATCGGGGCCTGATGTCGACAGCAGGAGACCAATTTCTCCGAGCCGAAGTACGAAATGGTTTCCATAACAAAGACTAATCAGACTAACATTTGAGATTTTTTTTGCTCTTTGTTAGTCCTTTTCCATAATTGACCTCTTTCTGGTGATGTCTGTTTAGCTGGCTGAGTGAGTCCATTGTTTGTTCTTAAAAAAGCCTTGACGAACGAACCACTTCCTCACCCACACACACACACACACACACACACACACACACACACACACACACACACACACACACACACAGGCAGGAGATGGAGGGAGAGGCAACAAAAACCTAATCAGAGAGCAGTGAATGAGGCCTGGACAGCAGGGGCTGAGAAGGAACCAGCTGCTGTGGAAAAGACAATAACATTCCTCTCTTTTCTCTGCTCGCTTTCTCACAAAGACAAAGACCCGCGATGACAAATATAGCTCCTCTACATCTTCACAGCCATATTAAAATATCTGTGTCTGTGGTTTATATGTGTTTATACTTAGCAAAGTATCTAGAAAGTGAAATGTTTTGGAGCTGTAACCCAGAACAGGTTTGACTGCTCCCACGGACATGAACACTGGTCTGCTGGTTCTGTGGTGTTTACTTATCTGTTAACGTCATATCTTGTTTACAGGAAGCCGGATGAGCTTTAATCCTGTTCTTTAGAGAAACCAGTAAACTGAAGGAAATAAACCTCAATATTTCTGAGTATGAATCAAAATGTGTCTTAAGCACTGAGTTTCAAAAGTTGGCATTAAACCTTTCTAACTTCAGATTATGTTGTATTTCAGCTCTAAGTTCTTCATGTAACACAAATTCAAACCCAGTAATGTACTGTAAATCCAGGTCTGATCAAAGCACCTCACCTACAATCATAAGAAATATTCTACATATTTCATGGCGTCCATCCACTGACACTTCTATTCTTCTGACTTTTATAACAGCCTTTATGTAACATCTCTAGTTCACCTGTAAGACTCCTGTTTTAACTGGCATCAAATATCTGATCATGATCTGTGACGTGAAAACATCCATAGTCATAAAAAAGAAAAATCAAGAAAGAAATGAATGGGTATCAATGTCTCTCTCAAACTTTTCTCTCTGAACCAAAAACATTTTAGAAATGACTCAGAGGTCCGTTTGTGTCTTTGTCTGGTTGAACCATTGTACAGCGCTTTGTTCTTCATGTACAAAACATTACTGCAAACATCTATTTGTTAATAAGACTTTCTACAGCCTTAAAGCCTTAAAGCGTTAAAGCGTGACAGACTATTCAACATCATAGTCGTCCTCTCAGCCATCTGACTGCAGAAGTAGAAGCCTGGAGTCATTCACAGCGAAGGACGCACCGAGTGAAACTTATCGTCTTAAAAACAAGACTGAGGAGACAAATCTTAAGGCTGTTTTGGAGGTTGATGAATATCTGAGGTCAAATATCAGTAAATATTAATAAAACAAACCGAACCGTTGTTGTTGTTGTTGTTGTCACTCATGCTGTCAGTTAGTCCACGCCAGTTCAACAGATCAAGTCAAATAATTAATCATTTGGAGCGAGCGTCATTTAACATTATTCATGTAACGACACCCCTGGCCTTTCCATAATTACCCATTTAACAAAGCCATCTGAGCCAATCAGGGGTCAGGATGCTGAGGAGGAGCTGATTCAGCAGCTCTGCAGATGGAGGCTGACTGACGACAGGCCTGTTACACTGCTGGTATTAATAAGCAGCGGTCTAATTAAAACACCAGACTTCTTCTACTCCTCATTGTTTATTTAATCCTGAAATCTTATCTCTACAAATCCTACAAACACAACCGAATCGTGACAGATCATTTTCAGTTATATAGAGAAGGGTCCAAGCAGGAGATGAGAGGGTTTGTGGAACAGGTCAGTGGAGTTGTCTGATCCCTAATCGAATAATCCCAGCGGCGGGAGAAAGTGATCCACCGATGACACGAGGCGACGCCTGGCAGACAACCCAGCAACAAAATGACTTTCTGCTCCCGTCAGTCCGCCACCACATTATTTTTCTCCTCCTCCTTGTAAACTCCCCAAACTGCAGCGCTGCCGCTCAATGTTTAATCAGAATGACCTCTTTAGTTCAGTGAATAAATAAAAGATTAAAGAGGAGCCCAGTTAACACAAAAGCAGGAGCCTGGTGAGCTCAGAAACGGCCGACGTCTCCGGGCCTGTGCCAGTTAGTTTGAGCTGTTACAGTAACAGCAGCAGCGAGTCTGATGGTAACAAACAACTCCTCTCTTTCATTAGAGAAACTGACGACGGGCGTCAAACCCTGCACCAACAGCAGCTCGACACAAAGCGGCTCGATGTGTTCTCTAAACACAGGCCCGCATCTACATTCAGACAGGATTCAGGTTGGATGTTAAACACTGATTCAATTTTCGACGCTGCAGAAGAAGAGAGAAAGAAAATCAGCAGCCACTGTTGAGCTGCTGGATGAAAATCTGCAGGTGACAGTTTGGGCAAACCTCAAACCTCCCAACACATCATCAAGGTAAGAAACACGTTTTCCTGCTGTTTGGAAAAACAGCTGCAGGAATCCCGACGTGACAAAAATTCAATGCAACACTGTCAGGTTCAGATAGCGAAGCTCCCGTGTGAACACTGAACTCTCGCTCTCAGACTGACAGATGGAGGTGAAGTGGGTTATGGGAGCAGCAGCCTGCTACAGCCCATCATCCTGTCAGTCTGGGCCTTAACTGAATCACATGTGTGCGGGGCGCCCCCACGTCCACACATGCTTCCCTTTCACTGATCAAAGTGCTGCGCGACATCGGAGCCGCTCGCCACAAACCCAAAGACCTCACTTATGGTTCGAGGGACCATCGCTCGGTGGGAAGCAGCGAGGAGACACGGACTCCATTTTGAAGGTCGAGTTTGGTTTGAGTCTGCCAATTAGCTGAAAATGTTCCAATGCAGAGTCGTCATTAAGGCTGGAATCACCTGCACTATGATGGTTCACACATAAATTCATTTCATTAGCAAGACTTTGTCTATTTAATATTTTCATTTTCAATGTCAATGAAATTCAACATTTCCTGTATGTTTCAAATTAAAAGTCTCCCAGGAAAGGGAGCTATTACTGCTACCACACTTCAGTCTGTCAATTCAGTCTGACGAAGGGACGGATTTTCCTTCTTTAAATAAACCTGAACTATACGGGAAATATAAACCAGGATAAACTGAATTGATGGAGAATTACGCGTTTAGTCCAAAAAACTCTTAAAATATACAGGACATCAACAACTTTATGAGATTATTTGCAGATATTTTTGATCCCCAATGGAGGATTCAGACTGATTTTGGCGAAAAAGTTTCCCTTTTTTTTAACAAAGTTATCAAAGAAATACTTTTCTTAAACCCTCCTAAAACATGTATTTTCTCACTGTTCCAGTTTTCCAGGTTATGCAGATTAGACTGCCCTGTTGTGATATAAAAGCCTTTCAGCTTTAAGGTAGAGAGTTGTGTCACTTGTGAAGTTTTAAGGACATCTCCTTGTTGAAATCTCACATGAAGACATTTCAGATACTGCTGTCATGGTAACTGTCAAAATAATCTGCCATAAAGCAGGGTTGAAATGTTGCGGCTCAGCGTTTGATGATAAAGTGGGTCTTTCTGGCCGGGTCCCGCTGCTGACTGTGCACAGTGGCGTTGTCAGCCGGTAAGCTGCTGACCGAAGCCTCAGCCCGCCGCTCCGCTCGGTTATCAACACAGAGACGAGCTGGAAAACCTTATCAAGGAAAAAGTCAATACGGCCGCCGTTCCTAATGCTGTGCCCTTTACAGGAAAGAAAAATGCTTCAACAAGGACCCGATTCTAATCTCTCAGAAAAAAGTCAGAACTGTCCTTTAAATTACAGCGTTCAAGGTGAGTTCATCGAGTCTCTGCAGGGATTCTGGTTGATTTACAGGGAGGCAGCAGGACGGGAGGGTTGGGGGCTTTTATTTCAACATACAGTTGTTAGCTCTGGACAAAGGCAGTGAGTGAACCTTGAGTCAAATTTTTCTCAAATAATCAATTTGCCCATGAGCATCTTTAGAAACTTGTAGCATTCGTCCAAGGATTATTCAAACTTATAGAACTTTATTTGCAAAACCAAATCTGTCAGGATCAATTTTGGGGAAATATGGATATAATTTACATACGAGACATGTACAATATTTTCATTTGATAATATCAAACTGAACGTAAAGATCATCAATGAAGCACCACGACAAGCAGATTCAATAATAAAATATGAGGCCTATAAATAATTGTTTTTCTGGATTTAACACTGAAATGAAAGTGAAAATCAGAGCTGAAAAGATTCACAACACCCAACAACATCTTTGGTTTCTAGAGCAAGAAGAAGAGCTCTGTCCACTATTGTCCACTGATTGACAGATAAGTTGTGACTCAAACCTGAGCTGAACTGTAATCTGTTATGCATGAAAGCACTCACATCCACGAGTCGCTTCCATGTCAAGGAATTTGCTCGTGTCTCATCGTTCTCTTCAGAAAGACGTTATTCATGGTGTCAGTCAGCTAGACGGCTGAGACGTGGACGATACGAGTGGGTGGAGGAAGAAGAAAAAGACTGAATAGGAACCACATGAACGACTCCGACCTGACTGACAACAAACAGAAACACATGAACACACTTTCATCTTAGTGGAAGAGTGAAAGGCTTTAAATTTTAACCCTCAACAGAACTTTTCTAAACCTTTTACCCTGAAACAAAAAGTGAAAGCCAAGAATCTATTGGTCCAAATGCTTTTATTCTGAAGGTCTGAGAAGAGACAGACTGTTCCTGTACTTCTATTCTTGTACGAAGCAGTCTCTCACTCTCACACACACACACACACACACACACACAAAGCTGAGGCCCAGGTGACTGGACGGTGATAAAACGTGTTGCTACGATACCGGGGTGAGAAAATGTGAGGAAGTTCATTACGGGTGAGGCCTGTGAATGAGGAAGACTGAAGCTCCGCTGAGAGAGGAAACAAATGAGTGCAGCTTTTGTCCCTCCAGCTCATCACTACGCCGGCTGTGCAGCAGACACACTGAGGCCGCTCAGATCTGACAGCAGAGATCAACTGACCTCCACAAGCTGCCATGTGCTCCAGATAGACCGCAGCACAGACACACACACACACACACACACACACACACACACACACACACACACACACACACACACACACACACTGACCAGCGCTCGGTCAACCTTTCTGCATAGTTATGAACAACTAAGATTTACACTTGATTACACAACTAGAGGAACACGTCCACTAGAGCCAGACCACAATAAAAAATGGCCACGATGATGTTGATACTAGCTTGTTGCAGACGCGTCAGTGTATTAGCTACTAGAAACATCAGTACAGAAATGGTTGAGTTAATCTAGAACACAGCCCGCTCATACTGGATATCTGACGCAGATACTGGTATCGATATTTGGGAGTTTTAAAAAATCTTAACATATGTGGAAAATATATAACGTGAAAATAAACTCTGTCATGCAGACACTGATTTCTAGTTTAGTATTTCTGTACTGTAACGTTTCTGCTCACACGCGGCCGACGTCTACACGGACAGCAGTACATGTGCAATAATCTGATATGAGTTAGCTCTAATGTAGAAACAGCGTCTCCATTAATAACCGCACGACTCCAAAAATCAATATACAGCAAACACACAACAGAGCTTGAAGGTAAATATTTAGGTTTAATAATTTGATTATTAGATTTGTGAGTTGAAAACTATTTTCTTGTGAATGCATCATATGCAGTCAGCCAGAGACAGTTAGAGGAGCAAGTCCAGCATCAACCAACACACACCGTGCAGAACTCCAGGCAGCCGAAGAAACAACTCAGTCTATCATCCTGGTTGGTTTTAAAGAAGGGCACAGTGTCAGGACAGTGTTGTGGAGGATAAGGATGCAGCAGGGAGGCTGTTCTCTCCTGCTGGAGTTATAACATTCATAAAAACACAGAGGAAGAGATTCAGTCAGTGGTTAACGTGTTCAAATGAAAGATCAGCATATGCTCACAAACTTTTCTTTGCTTTCCAGTTGAGTCAGACCGGTTAGCTGAAGTGGACTGAAACAGGAGCGAATGGTTTATTAACTGGCCAACTTCACCAAACATCAGCATTGTTCCCTGAATAAAACATGACACTGCAGAGTGTTTGATTAATTAGCATCACAACCTGTAGCTCCGAGAATCTACGTGAGCTACACACTCTGAGATATTTAGAGATCCTTCATTGGTCGAGGATCAGGTTGAACTTTGTAAATATCAAATATGCCGATATAATTGACTGTAAGTTTCCACCCCCCAAAGTGTATGGATGATATTTGAGTGCAGGAGAAAATAGTGCTGTGTCCACTGGCAGTGAAAACACATTGATGTCCATGAAACCGCAACAATTAACTTCAGGTCTGCGTGAAATTGAGCAATGATACGGGCTTGTGCTGAAAATACCGACGCCACAAAGGGCAGGAGATAGCGCTCATAAACAAAACATGCAAATTACTGAGCCACTGTAGCACTTTGTCTGAGCTACACAAACACAAATCTTCAAAAAGAAGAAGGGGCTCTGTGCATGATGCAGGGAGGCAATTTCTGAATTATTACAGCAATTTTCACGGCTTTTTGAGTAGGATAATCCGAGCTCTGCAGCACTCCACTACACGACTCTCTCACTCCCTGAAGGGAGAACAAGACTGAAGGATGTTTCCACCTGCCACCTTCAAAATTCACCACAGAAGAAAAGAAAAGGTTTCCAGGCTTCTTCTTTACTAATGAAGTCACATCTTAAACACGAGGGCACGTCACCACTTTACTTGGATACCGGATGTCAGGCTTCCTGAGGGCGCGCAGGCTTGTTAGAATGAACTGACTCTACACAAGCTCACGGTTTCCAACGTGATGGAGTATTAGGGCGACTGAGACGGAAAAAACATCACAGGTTTTCAGGAAAGAGTGGGAATATTATAAAAAATAGAAACCATATTTTGACAAACTCATAATACAACAAGAAGAAGTCATTAAATCACAAGAAAAGATTTACATCCATGAAAAAAGTTGTAACATTCAAATAAAGATGTATTTTTAATTTTATAAATTAAAAAAATCTTTATTATATGATAAAGTGATATTATGGGAAATAAGTACTTTTCAATTTCATTAAAAGAAAAAAGTCATTGTTTATAATAATAAATCATCAGTCAAGAAAAATAATGAGAAATATCTAAAACTGCCATGACTTTGATTTAAATATCAGATAAGTCAATAAGAGTATGAATTTCGATCGGTACAAATAAATACTGAGGTTCAATAAGTAACTGTAACAGGAAGTGAAGCTGTTCCAGGCTGCGACTGCACTTCTCTTCTCACCTGTGATCACATGTGTGACGTTACAGTGGGCAGAGAGCGACAGTACAGAAGCCCCGACAGGACAAAGTAAAGAACATGCTGTACCGAGCAGAGCCGGGTTCAAACTAGCCCGAGTGTGTGCAGCAGCTTCAGTACAGTACAGACGACTTGCTCACAGTCTTTCTATCGATTTCACTAACTTGCGTCTTTCATTCTTCACTTCACAAAAGCAGTTTTCCAAACCAAACTCTCACTCATTATTTATTATTTCCCCGGGGATCAGCTCCAAACACAACAAATAAAGAGTGTCTTGTTGTGGAACAGAGGAAGTGATGAAATTTAATGACTTTTCTTCTTTGTGTGTACCTGCTGCCGTTTCCAGAGACTGTAACTGTGCTGCTGAACGAGCCTGAGGGAAGCGTCGGTCCCGCCTCCTCGCTTTCAGCACAGAGGACAGACTGACTACACAGGAAACTTTATGATGTCTGTCAGGTATCTGCTTCCAAACACTGAAGCAATGTGGAGCAGACAACAGACAGACCCCCACTGCATGATGGGATAAGTAGATATGTTTGTTAGGCGTTTCTTTCCAAAAGTCCTCAACGCTTCAGAAACAACAAGCAGGTTGGACTTTGTGCCGTTTGTCAAACCATTTGTGACACCATAAGAAAATCATCTGCAGATCGATCAATAATGACTAACCCTAACCGTTAGCTGTCCTACTAATAAAGCACAATTAACCTTTAACCTACTAAAGAAAACACAGGCAGCACTGAATAATCCACCTTCCCTTCTTTTCTGAGCTTTTCAGGCCATTTCAAGAACAAACAACATCGCAGAGTTAAACAATACAGAAGACGGTTTAACTCACTTTCCGTTTCATGTCTATTGAAGTGTGAGCCATAGAACTGTGGAACTGCAGGAGCCCGTTTTAATAGGACGCAGATAAAATATTTAAAAGAATAGAGGCCGTTTGTGTAGATAAAAAGCTAAACTAAAATATGTGAAGTAAAACTGATGATGACAGATTTCAGTATTTGTAGGATGTCAGAACAACAGTGTGAGAGTTTATGACGTCAATAGAATTAAAAATTCTTAAGATTGAATATTCTGCTTTGGTTAAACGTGTGTGCTACATACTGATTTAGCCTTTTCTGTAGATGGTGAGTTATGATCTTCCAAAGAGAAATAAAAACAGATTTACTGCTGCTCCTTCTTTACATTACGCACTGTTGCTGTGTGAAGAAAGATGACAGAGTGTTTTGGAGAGAGCAACAGCAGCATGGCAGTCAACATGGGTTAATTCATCGCAGCCTTTCTGCTCCCTCCGCCTGCCAGCACAGCTACATCAGCACTTTTCCGGGAGTCTCTGGAAACGACTGTTTGCTGTTCGGTAATAAGAAGCCGTCATACGGATCCACGACTGCAGGAGGATACAAACCGGGCCTGGATAGCAGGAGGAGCACTGGCTTTGAGTCAGCAGCTGATCTACAATCTGTTTACCAGCCCGACTCGAGGGCTTTCTAACAAGAGTGCCTGTTAGAAAAATATATTTAAGAAAAGATTCTTAAATGTGCAATATGTACGAAGATATTAATCACTTTGTATTGCCAATGTGAGAACAGAACGTAGCATGACCTAAAACATGAGACCTTCTCCCACTTTCTCAGTTTCCTCTCGCAGCCTGTGTATCTATGTGAAGGTGCTTTGCCTCTGTTCTGCTGCCCTACAGCTCCAACTGTGAGCGACACGAGCTAACGTTAGCTTAGAAAAGAAGGAAAGTCCAACACAAAGTCCAAAGTCAACACTAACATTACCATAACGCCTGTGAAACATATTGTGATTTTGTGGTTTTAGCTAACTTTACTGTCTTGAGTGGCTTTTACATCTCTGTTATGTTACTGTCATTGAAACTCAATATTTCCTGCACATGTTTAAAATTAAAAGTCTACAAGGAACAGAAGGGATTATACCCTTTTATCCACTTTTAATGTGAAGCATCAGTGCAGGAAGTGTTGAGTTTTACTGGCGGGAGCTTACGAGTGATCACAAAACAGAAGGAGGAACCTATTAGAAAAAGCTTAACAGACCTAATCGCTGAGATGAAGCTGATATCCACCTCCTCATCTCTTAAAATGGCAGAAATGAGGATTTCCTAAAATGTCAGACTTTTCCTTTTACTCCCATCCTTCCAGACACTTTCAGACTCACTGCAGGAAACCATCACACTCCCATTGAAGATAACACGGCTTAAACACTGATGCAGACTCCTGGTGATCTCCTCATATCCTCGACATTTTTAACCTCACATGAAGCAGGAACGACCTTTTGAACCCGTAAACAAACAGTGCTGTTGGAGGCCTCTGATTAAAGAGATGTGAAGGCATGTTTTAAAAAGAGTCAAATGTGAAGCTGGTAGACAGACAGACAGTCAGGCTGGCCTCCCTCAGGAAGAGTCATCGCAGGGTTTCCTGCTACGTTACTCTTAATTAAAGCCGAGCGTGCCTTCCAGTGATGATTAAAAAGAGCAAACAAAAAAAGGGGGGACGATTCGCTACAGCCTCCAGAGCACAAGGACAAAAGAGGGCAGATTTATAGTCCTCTGAGACTGAACAGGGATCTGCTGCCTCCTGGTAGTGATATGTGGGCGCCCTTTAGTTGGCCTGTCCCACCGAACACACGCACACATCAACACACACCGTCGATTTGTCTCTCTACACCGTGAGCATCTAAACCTGTAAAGCCACAATTTTCTCTACAAGATTAAAGTCTGGAACTCATCACCAGCAATTCAGTTCAAAGAGACGGGAGTCCGACCAATCACAGAACTAAAGGAAGTGTTTACATGATGACACCTGCCTCTAAAACTTCAAAATAAGGCGTTACATGAGTAATGGTGAGTAAGTGGAATGTTGGTCAGATAAAACAAGCAATATTAATAAATCACATTAGGCTCTGGGAAATTATACATGGGATTTTTTCAGTCTTGGTGGTTAACAGAATAACTGAGAAAAGAACTGGCAGATTAATTGATTGATGGAAAATAATTGTTAGTTGTAGCTCCAGTCCAGTCAGGTGTAGAGAGGGTTCGTGTCGACGTCTTGGTGAAGGTCAGAGCTGTCAATCATTTACGGTACAACCTACTTAAAATGACAGATGAGAGAAGAACATGAAACTGGTGTGGAAGCCATGACTCTGAAATCCACTCCTTCATTTTCTGTTTCTGTTCAGAGTGATGGGACTGAGGCGAATCCCAGCATGCATTGGGGCACCCTGGACAGGCTTCCAGTCCATCACAGAGTGAGCAGAGACAGACAGACGCTCCGCTTCATACTGATGGACGAGTTAGTGACCACAGTCCAGCTGACGGCAAGAGGAAACTCCTGAGAGACGAGCAGGAAATGAACCTGGAACACTTCCTGCTGAGGCTCTGTCCCTGTTACATGTTAAAAACTACACACTATGTACTAATGTTGTCTGTGCAGCACTTTGGATTAAGATTATATATTTTATATCATCAGAAAATGATAAGAGACATAGCCAGCAGACATCTTAAAAGGTGTCAGTGTCATCTAAACAGAATACAAACCTCCAAAAACTACCTGACAAAACAGATCAAAATGAAATGTGACAGAATTTTTAATATCTTTTTATATTGGAAACAGATTTCTAAAGAGAAAATGAAACTGTATGGAAGAGAAGTTGATTTCTCTTTAGTCTCATGATACGCGTGTAAAATCGCAGACAAACTAAAGGATAAACATCTCTTAAAAATACTTTGGCAAGAAATCCATCACATAGAAGCAGCTGCAGAAAAAATCCTCCAAAAAACATCAATAAAAACAAAATCACAACTGAAGGCGTCAGCGTGCTTCAAGCAAAGTGTTTGTCGATCGTCACAAAGCTTCTCAGAGCACCACAAAATCCCACCCAATTTCCAGAGGCAGAATTTAGGTTCCAACAATATATATATATATATAAAATGAAAAGTTTTGAAAACATAATAAGAATAAAACTGACAGCAGACATGTTGGATGACCTAGTTAGTTTGAAGCATACTGAGTGCTTTACTGTCCACATTGCAGGACAACGGTGTCAAATCAACGAGACCCCTCGATGCACAGTCCAGGTATCCTTTTGTTATTTGTCACTGTGAACATCCCGCATTCTGAAAACACTGTTAGAGGAAGTGTGTATTTTGCCATGAGGCCAGAGAACAGTGAGGCCATGTCGGTACAGTAATTGTCTAGTTAAAGCTTCCGTTGGTTTTAGAGACAATAGAAGAAAGGGAGCAGGGTGAGTTCTGGGAGAAAGTTGTTTAAAGGTATAGATCGGCCTCCGAGAGAAAAGCTGTGCGTTAGCCTGGAGGGACCCCCGGTCCTTTACACCAATCTGCTCTGTAAAACCACGAGTTAGTCCAGCAGAAATCCCTAAACCTTCCCCTGGTTTAATCAGCACTGCAGGAGGCTGTAATGAGCCGTCGTGGGATTAGCCTCAGTTTGGTTGGAGTTGCTGGGAAAGTTCGCCCGCTCGCCGGGCCTCCGTACGACCGCCGAGACAAAAAGCCCGTCCCCGGTCTACACGCGGCCAAATGTGACTTCCACTCCCTGAAATCTTTACCTCGGCCCGGCAGGAGGAGGCCGGGGACGGAGGGACGGATGGATGGGGGAGGGAACAGACGGCCTCCCACCAGAGACGACCAACAGCTTCTCCAGCCTCTCAAATGTCCAATTACTGAGCAGAGCTGATGTATGACACAGTATAGTTTTAGCAGCGCAGGCCGACCACTGACCCTCGCTGACTAATGCATGTGCAAAGAGGAAATTAGTGCAGAAAAAAGAGACAGTGTTGTCTTTAAATGGCTTTTAGCTCCACTGGAAACAGTTTCCGTACAAGTTACAGCAGCTTTAATGTCACCTGCAGAGCTGTAAGAGAACAAATAGCAACGTTTCTGCAGGGTTCTCAAAGTTAAAGTCTGCACTTTAGAAGACCTTTGGAAAATAACACACAGAACACAGTTTAACGCCTGTTTCATGATCACAACGGCCAATGAAAGCAAATTATATCACTTGCTCTAAATACTTCAGTAACTAACAAGGCTGTATGATTAGAATTAGTAATATTAATGTGACCTGGAACCAGATTAGCGGCAGAAAATGGATTTAAGATTCTTTTAAAACTCATTTAGGTTTTAGCTAAAAGTCAACACTTGGCCATCATGAGCTGATGAAGCTGCAGCCGTGACGGTGTTGCAGGGTTAGCGTTAGGTCCACAGAACAGGATTTAACAGCCTCCTGCAGCACAATCCACTGTCACAACAATCCTCCTGTTAGCGTCGAGGTGGAGAACGTCTCCTGACAGCCGACCATCACATACAGTGTATAACCAACAGGACAGTCTACAGCCGCCAAGAGAAGAGATTTAACACTTCTCTAAATTCATTTAATACCTTCTAAAGAAACTGATTTCAATGCTTTTCAGACATGCAGACACCTTGAAACTTAAGAGAATAAAAAATAAAATGTACATTTTATATAAAAAAAACTCCCATTGTTATTCACTACAAACTAAACTAAACACATTCACATTGATCAACCAAGGCTGGATTACTAAACAAGCAAACACAACTGGCTTGGCCCCAAGAACTCCAGGGGCCCTGAAAGCTCCCGGCTTACTTTGCGTCAACTGGTTTGTGCCAATTTAATTGTGTTTGGGAGTGTGCAGCACTTCAAGTGTGTCCTGCTTTATTAACTGACCTTGAGGCTCTTTCTGGTAAAAGGCCTAAACTGAGTTTTATTGCTTTCATTCATTCACATGTTGCCCCTAAATAATGTGTTTCATCCAACTACAACACAGCAAATCTGGGGCCATGTCTTACATTAAAGAGAGTTCAAACTAAATACACTTTTTGGGTTAATAAAATAATACATTCACCTCATCAACTGCCCCGTCCCAGTCTAAAATGCTCAGGGCAACAGGAGTTATTTGCCCTTTTTCCAGAGAAAATATCCTGTGAAACATCTTTGACGTCAGCTGAGACGTCACAACCCTGAACTACACAGGTTCACAGGTTACAAGCTGAAGCCAAACTGGAGCTTCTTCATCAGGTCTGTTGGAGCTTCATCTCACTCACTTCATCATAAAACTCTGGTTTTATAGAACACTGTTCCTCCATAAGTAGCTAAATGAATTCTGAGTAGTAATCTCTCATTATACAACTCAATATCAAGGAGCTCAGGAAACAGAAAACTTCAGATTATAGAACGATTCAGGGACAGAGTGAAGAGACTAAAAACCTGTTATTACCAGCATTAAACATCTCTAGGATTTGAACTCATACATTATGTTAAGTACATACATGATTTTCACGACTAGATAGCAGCAACATTAACAATGTTTAAGTGTATTTCCGGTTGAGGTCATTTCTTGCCTGCATGTTAACTGACTGAGTCGTCCAGGAACATGTAAGACACTGTCCCATTTTCCACAACACACACTGGAGGCCAGGGTGGACGCTAACGTTGCTAAATGTTTTCAGTGTGGCGTTTTTAACTATTTACATACATTTCAGTGACCAGGTTCATGTCAAAAACTTGGTTTCTGCAGTCAGGGTTGGATTCAATCAGTAAAGCATGATTTCCCAGTTAGATTTCTCCTGGATTTCTCCATGATTTCATGTCCATGTATATGAGAAAACAGGTTTCCAAATCGTTTCCACAGTTGAATATTTGCTATTTGTAAAATCGAGACACAGAAAAAACAAATCAGGAGCCGCCTCCTGGATCACTAAAACACTCCAAAATAAGGTCAGGGAGGTAGAAATCTGATTACTGAGCAACTGCATATATACACAGATTTTACCTTCATCAGGTTACAACAGTGGTCGTACACTGATGTTTCAGACTAACCTGGTTTCTTGAGTGCATTTAAATGTACTTTACACAATGCAACACAAGAAGAAACAGAGCAGCTGCTCACCATTGGAAGAAAGCTGGAATAATACTGGCATAATAATAATAATAATACTCCGAAAAACATTCACAGTGTTTTCATGACTGCTTTTTAATTTGAAATTGTCAACTGTTAAAATAAAGCTGTTCCCATGTTGGGAATTCAAGAGTCCCAGCAGCAGAAGAACAGGTGCACAGACAGAGAGAGCACCTTTAAAATAGACTAGAAGACTCAATACATAATGAACATCTCCTACACGCCGCAGCATCATCCTCAAACAAGGCTTGAAATCTTGTTCAGTAACCACATGAGGACATCACACTAAAGTCTAATGTAACAGGACTTTTGATGCCTTCATTCCTTGTACACCATCAGAAGCAGTATTGGTGCATAGTGTGTACTTCACAGCCTCAGTAAATAGTATGGAATTGGGACACACAGTGTTAGTCGTGACCTTTACACACAGCAAAGTCCTGAATATCCAACCATCCAGAAACACCATTTCTCATCAGAACAAAGCTGATTAAAAACATTTACTTTAAGTAGACTCTCGACCCGCCTTTTCCTCCATCTCATCCAATAACAGGAGCTTTCACAGGTAACTTGCACCAATCAGACGCCTGCATTCCTCAGACCAAGCTTCTCTTTACAGATCAAATAAAAGCAGCTGCATGTGAATATCAGCCTTCATCAGTTTTACTACAACTGCGTCCTCCTCTCCTCTCCTCTCCTCTCCTCTCCTCCAATCAGTCCCTCTGCATTCACACTCCTCTGGAGAGCACTGCTTTCTCTTTACTGCTGGTCACATGAACACACACATACAGACTGTATACAGATACACAAACACACTGCCTGTCTTGATGCATGTCCCTGTGTGAAACTTTAAAAAGCCTTGTAGTGGAGTATCCATGGTTACAGATGCTGTATTTGAAATTACTTTACTGTCATTGGAAATCTTTCAAGTATCTGCGGCCTTTGTTTCCAGTTAAATGTAAGATTTCTTAAGACTTCACTCCAGAAATGGAATGACTATAAGAATTACACGGTCAACTCGACTGTATTCAGGAGACAAATCCACAGAAGTGTTTTCTCCAGGAGCTGTAAACACTCTGATCAATGATCATCTGCTTTAAGAGGAAAAAAAAAAGACTGCTGCAAAACAATAAATGGAGCAGAACTGTCTAAAAGGAAGAAAAACAACTTCTCTCTACCTGACAAGTCAGTAAAAACTGATGCCATGATGCAACAGAGAGCAAGTGGAGCAGAGTGAAAAAGAATCAATGAATCCATTCTTCTTCAAGGGCCGAAAACACAGCTATCAAGGATAAAGGCAGTCGATATAGATGTTATAGTGCAGAGAGACCTTGATACTGAATCGGAATATATGAGGAGGAGAGTAAAACTGCAGTCAAATTCATGAATGCATCTCATCTATTTTGCAGTTCTCCGGTTAAGTTATTTTTATTTTCTAATCATTCCTGGTTTGCATTTACATTCGTCAACTCCAGAGAGCAGCCTGTTCCCCCTCCTCTGATAAACACTGGCTGTTTTCTGGAGCAAAACAGGGTGTTATTAAAACGTGTTCTTATTCACAACATGGATGCTGAAGACAGACTGCGCTCCATATTCAAAGCTCAACTCCAAATTAAAATCCTGATTAGCTTTTACTTACATTTTCTCTCTCTCTGCAGAAGGAAATAAAACTTCCATCTACAGGCCTCAAACTGTGACCATGAAATGACCTCCAGGCCTCATTCCAGTCAGGAGACATTTTCTCAATCCCACTAATAAACACTTGTGCAGTTATCTAATTATTCCTGCTTCCAAATGATAAATATTCGCTCTCTTAGCAGCTTAAAGTTCAAGGCGAGTTTATTTCTGGGCATAGCTAATGTTGACACAGCCTCAAAGTGTGCGTACTTTTAGCCAAGATCATCATTAAATCTCTATTGGAACAGTCCTGTGTGGATGTATAATTTAAGACTAATTTGCTCTAAGAGTAAAGCGGTGGTTCATGTGTGTGCAGAGGAAAAGCAAAGGTCACATTTTGCTGCTCAAAAAGAAGGGAAAAAAGCAGTATAGTGTGTTGTGATTAAAAACATCTCCGTGCAGTGCTGACTGGGCTTTCTGTCTCTCTTTTCCTGCCACCCCTCCCCCCTCCAAACCAAAAACAGCATCAAAGCAATCAAAATGGTAATGTTAGGCATGAATGGGGCCCATCCCCCCTCCTCCACCACCTCCTCCTCCTGCACGAAACTCTGCAGACTTTTTTCCTCTCCATGTTGGAGGGGGGAAGCAGCCACCCCCTTTCCTCTCTCAAAATGGAAGCTTCCACTACCAAACTGAAAGAAGAAGAAGGGAAAGAAAATACACACACTACAACACAGACAACAAGGATTTAGATTGAGGATTCAGGCCAGCATCCTAACTAGAAACTGGATTAACAGCTGGCTGCTGCTGTGTCCTTCCATTGTGCTGCTATGTGGCTTTTTACATAGAGCAAGTTTAATGGGTTTAACTGCAACAAATCAAGGCGAAGCTCCAAGTGCTTAGAAACTGCATTCCACAGGAAATGGGATCGATTAAAGTCAGGCAGAGGGAAAACAGGCCCCTAACAGTTCAAATAAAGCACAAGGCAACGAGGGCCGAAATAAAAATCGACCTATTTTCCCTGAATTCTTTGCTGGGTGATGTGGGGAAGTTGTGTGCGCTGCTGTCGGGCTGGGACCGACCGGCGGGGCGGTGCAGCCGGAGCCGGAGCAGCCGGAGGAGCTGGCCGCGGTGCTGAACGCTGCTGCCGCCTCGCTCAGCATCCATCCAGGCCCGGTCCGCACCTGCTGCGACCAGATCCGGATGGATGCAAAACCACCTGCTCCGAAGTTAAAACCGGAGCCGTTCGCGAGCCATTAAGATAGTAGAAAAGTGAAAGCGTAACCGTGGGCGAATCAAATGCGCCGCTGAGGTCACGTGACCGACGAGAAATAATACCAGCAGACTAAAGTATAAAGTAAGAAAAGCGGCCTGTTTAACGGCGGAAAAGAGGCCGAAAAGCAGCTCGAGCTTCACATTAACGGCTAATTTAACCGACAAAACTTCCACAATAATGTTCCCACAAGTCTGATCCGGATAGTTAGCCGAGCTGCTCCTTTATTAGCCTCCGCCGTTACTCTCCAGAAACATGTCGACCTACTCAAAATGGACGCTAAAATTTTTCAACATTACACAACTTTGAGTGTCGAGACCGGAACCGGGACGAAGCCCGGCGGTCCGGCCGGGAGCCTCCCGGCAGAACGTCATAATAAAGGGTTTTAACAGGCCACTTTGACAGCCATGATGTTGTTGGACAGTGAAGCCAGAGAT
Source organism: Holacanthus passer (assembly GCA_025331565.1). Classification (NCBI taxonomy): domain Eukaryota; kingdom Metazoa; phylum Chordata; class Actinopteri; family Pomacanthidae; genus Holacanthus; species Holacanthus passer. Next base: position 3,184,102 of record JAFREQ010000053.1, read on the forward strand.
GGTGAAAACAGTCCTGGGAGGCTGACACAGGAAACATGTTGGCTCTTACTTGTTTATCGCTCAGCGCTGTGATTCTGGTTTGCCTGTCGTGCAGCTGTCTCTTAAGCTCTCCATCCTACAAGCCAACACAAACACTGTCAGTGCAAACGAGCATTTTGAACAATGAAACTTCACAGCACACATCAGCTTTTTCAGCAAAGTCACGACGAGGGAAGCTAAAGCTGCTAAAATACAAAGACAGGCTGGCTAACAAGTAAGCTAGTGATGTAAACGGAGCAGATTAATGCTGATAAAGTTTCTCTCCTCGTTCTGCTGCTTCATCCTCCACAGCCCTCGAGCCTTCAGCAGAGATTTTTACCTGTGGGTCCTGCTTCATCTGTGCAACTAGTTTGTGGCCGATGGAGGAGTGAAATGACAATTACAAAAGTGTCTCAAGTTAGTATGTGAGGGAGGAACAAAGCGGAGCCTCACACTCAGTTTGTGGCTCCTCATAAATATTCAGGTCGCGTCCTGATCGCCACAGCAGCGCCGCATTATCGCTCCAAAATTCTTGTTGCTGGCGGAAAAAAGAGCCTCGACAATCGGACAAACTAGTGTGAAAAGTGCACTTAATCAGACTTGTGAGCCGTGTCTCCGGCGGACATTGAAGGCGACATGTCGCATAGTTGTCGGCTCGGAGCTTCCTGAGCTCAACATTCTGCTGCTGCTTCACTTGCTCACAACAGCAATAAGGGCAGAAAACACGATGTTTCATTTACCTGATGACATTGGATTTCTACTTTCAGCGCCTCTTGCAGGCCTTGTAGTTCCATGTTCCGGCCGGAAAAGCACTTTTCTCCCACTTTCGACGCGGCCGAGACGAAGTTTAAGTGAATTAAAGATGTTTTAAAGCGACAATAACAATTGAAAGAAGAACAACTCAGGCTGCAAAGCAAGTTCTCGCTTCTTTTACAGGCTGGGACTCATCACACACTTTCCGCCCGTCTCTAAAAGTGCTCCAAACCCGCCACGAAGAGCCCGGGCCCCGCACGGCTGCTCCACAGATCTCTGCCGGGCGTCGACGGGTCCGACCGGGCGGCGGCTTCGCTTTTCTTTCGATAATTTTAAGTTGAAAAACGGGGACTATATTTTGTCCGAGTCCGCGGCTTGATTTCACTTTGCCTGGGGAAAAGTTGCGCTTCGGCTGTCAATGGTGATTGTGAAGTTCCCGGATGGAGCAGACCCCCCCACCAGCAGCACAGAGCGCGCATGCGCAGTGAGCCCGGGGAGCCACAACTACTCCAACACAGTGAAAATGGTTTAAAATGAAAACCAAAAAACTGAAATGTTTTCAGTCTGAAATCAAAGAACACGAAGAGGATGAAAGTGTAGAGCTAGAAAATAAATCCATCAAAACAAGACTTAGTTATTATCATGTATTTATAGAATAAAGAGCCAAAGAAAGAATAAAACTATATGTTGTCACTGATATAATAAAAATCACAAATCATACTTATAATAATCAGACAACACGAAATTAGAAATACAGTTTTACATATGTTGAATAAAGACATATCTGGTGCTTGTTTTCAGTGGTGTAAAGTAACTAAATTCATTCTTCTTTCAACGACTGTATTTAAGTGCAGGTTCAGAAAATTCAGTCTGACATATTTTTATTTCTCTGTAAACGTTGCAGGAATTTCCATCAGAATGTGAAATAAGTTTGTGTGAGTTTGAATGATGTTTGCTTTATAACATGAGTTTGTAATGAATGAGCTGCTGCTTCTTCAAATACATTATTAAAATGTGTTATTTCTATTTTATGTTACTCAACACTTTTATTTTACTTTTTTAAATATTACTGCTTTAACACAAAAAGAACCTCATCATCATGTATTTCTATTATGCAGAGCTGAGAACTATTTGATCATCACCCTGAAATCATTCTGCTGTATTATTGTCAAACTGACTTCATTGGAAAGGAAATCTGGGTTTATCCCTTTTTCAAAGAAATCTTGGACTTTGAAATTACATTATGAAAATCAAGCTCAATATCTTTTCGACTTCTAATCTAACTTCAGATTCTTCTTGAACTAGTTTCAACAGTAATTTAGTTCTAAATAATCTAAACATGCTGCAGTTAGACCTCTAACATCATTCATCTATTCTGGATCTCAGCATTAACAGGAGGAGCCAACATGGCAGCAGCAGCAGCTACAATCACAACTCAGTGAGACAGACAAGGAGAAGGTGGTGGATCAGAGAACATCACATCCAGCTTCCAACCGAATTCAACCGGCTGCAGTTTCTGCAAACACAAAGAGGCCAAGTGTGGCAGTTTGTTCTCAGAAATTCAGCCTCTTTTCCCCCATTTCTGTCAGTCTGACCTCCTCCTCCTCCTCCTCCTCCTCCTCCTGCTCCTGCTCCCGCCCTCTGGACACAAGCCAAGCTGCTATTGGTCCAAACTGCAGCTTCAGTGCAGAGTGACAGGACGGGGAGCCAATCAGCAGCAGGAGGGCTCGGGGGGTGGGGCTGCACGGTGTGAGTATGTGATCTGAGAGTTGATGAAGAGCAGAAATGGCAGTTAGTGTTTGACTTCATTGTGAACTCGACAGCGAAGAAGTTCAGCAGCTCGGTTTCCGGCAGATGTGATGTGAGGTCGAAGCTCAGCGGCGTGAGAGTCCGAGGAGAAGCAGCACCACGGACAGAGGCAGCAGCTCGGTGCTGAGCTGCTGAGCTCTGCTCACGGACGCAGCATCAAACCGTGAACACAGGCCTCCGTCCTGCACTCGGCCTCACAGGGAAGTTGTAGTTTGCAGTCAGCTCGCAGCGCTGACAGAAAGTAGTCCCTCCCCCCGCCCCCCCTGAACCCCTCCCCCACCCGGTCAGGTCTGCTGCTACATCAGCTGCTACTTTTCATTTCACGGCTCAGCGGTGAAACTCTTCAAGTCTTCTCTGTGGTGGCTTCAGAGTCCAAGCTGCTCCCAGTTTTTCAGCTGCGCTCGCTCCGAATGGACGCAGACTTCACTGCCGTCCCCATGTTACTGTCTGAGGGCTTTATTATCATGTGTCTGCAGGGCCGGAGCCAGAGTTTCACACATACTGAGGTCCCCCCCAGTTTTGTCTAATTATCTGGACTACATCTTCTGTTTTCTTCTATTAGCTTCAAAACAACGACACGTTGTTTCAGAGCTTTTCCACACGACCAGGAATAAGATTTAATTATTAATGTTGGGCCAATATATTTGTGTTTCACCATAAGGCGACATACAGTAGCTTCCTGTTCGTGGACACCTGAACACACCTTCCATATGTGACAGTGTGCGATTCAGACACGATCTTCTGCTTTCAGTCTTTACACCACGACACTTTTAAATATTTTAAATCATGTGCTTCAAATTCAAGACTGAAGTGGATTTAACGTGATCACATCTGTAAAATACTGAGGAACATGAACAAAAGGCCAGTTATTCATTCATAAATGATACAACATCACTAAGCGGCTGCATCGTCCACCACGACGTCATTAAGCAAACACACGTCCTCAAAGTGATGGAGAATCTGAACAAGCTCCATCTGCTGAAGATCGTGAGCTACGACTGAAAGCTGCTGCTGAATGTACCTCATGTCAGGAATCTTTTGTCAGCAGCTGTTTCAAGGGTCAACAGCGAACTCTTCTCCGCCTCAGACAGAATGAACCTTTAATGTCTGTTAACCTTTAGGAAATCAGGTCAGTTCCTTTTCTCCAGATTGATTCTGTGTTTTTAGACATTACTTTTCAATTATCTGGATTTAAGGTGCAGTCAGAGGAAGACATGCAGGAAGTCCAACAGATTTGATATCAGCTGGACGTTAGTTTTATCTTATAGTCTACCTCAGGCCAGGCCTGGACCGGCCATCTGTCAAAACTGGCAAAACCCAGTGAAGCCTGGCCCAGCCTGGCCCAGCCTGGCCCAGCCTGGCCCAGCCTGGGTCCACACTCTCAGGAAATGTTTAATGAGGAACATTTGGAAAACAAAAAACGTACAGCAGGCTGCTCGACTGGCTGCACAGACATGACAGAGCTTTTATTTTGGTGGTTTGTGAGGGAGGTGTTAGTCTGCCACGAAGCTGAATGAAACAGAAGTCTCAGAAGCACCGATGCCCCTGAATGCAACACCACAAAATGGAGTGAACTGCTCAGAGACAACAGGCCAGTTAAAATTAATCAGTGTTGGAAGAAAGATTCAGATCCTTCACTGCAGTAAAAGTACTAACACACACTGTGAAAATATCCTAATACAAGTAAAAGTCCTGCATTCAAAATCTTACATACGAGTAAAAGTATGTAAATATTAACCTCGAGATGTTCTTAAAACTTGAACTCCTCATGTTGCAGTAAAATGTTGCCAGTGTTTCTCTCCTGTCGTCAGATGAATATTTCTGCTGCATTAACGAGTCTGTTGCATTTTACTGCCATATATCTTTCCCTCTCCTTCAGCTGAGGAGAAAAGTGAAGTGGATGAACTGAAGTACAACACTTGAGTAAATGTACCATCAGACACTGTGTTTTCAGAGCTGCTGAAATAAAACCTGGATCAAAGTTTAACAGGTGCATCTTGATTTTATTTAAATCAACTATAATGTCACCTCTGACTCACCTCAAGGTCAGTTTAGTAGCTGTTCTGGAGCTTTCAGTCGGGTCACATGATCTTCCATCTGTGAGCGGTCAGTTTCCTGAACTCCTCCGGCTTCTGTGTGAGAGGTCGGAGGAAGACGTCAGGCTCCTTATTGACAGCAGCTGGGACGATGAGCCAGAGGGTTCGAGATTAGAAGGTTTTTCTTTATTTGTCCTGAATATCTTCTGTTCTACACGGCAGCAGAATTAAGAGCAGATAGAAAAGCACATAGCCGAAAAGATAAATGAACATGAGGAGGAAAAGGCAGCGTGGTAATCTTCAAACTCACATTAACCTTCTCATTATTTCACTCCAGCGCTTCATTTACCTGCTGCTCGAAGTGTCTGCTTCTCACTGTGTCGCTGGGTATTGTTGCATTAATATGAATGCGTGTGCTATGAAGAGCGGCGGCGGCGGCTTGACAGTTAAACGTGGCCTAATATCGGCAGAGACACTCCATCACTGAAGTGCTGCTCTGACGTTTTTATTTGCTCTTCCAAATGGATGGTTGGCAAACGGCGTCGCGCCATGCAGACGGAGCGCGAGCCAACAACATATCCTTCACCGCTGATGAAAAGATACACTGACATTTGTAAGGATTGTGTCTTTGGGCTTATGAGAGGTTGACATAAATGTCAGCCAAGTGCAGTCAGAGAGCTGGCAGCCGAGCTCAGAGCCCAGGAAACGCTGCGTTCCTCTACCTGCGACAGGCGGGACTTCATGTAGACATACATTCATTTCATTTTACTCCATTTAATCTTAAATCTGTTTCTTCACTTCAGAGACTTTGAGCTCTTATGTCTCACTGGAATTGGAAAATCATGTGCTGCTCATCTGGGTCTGGATCAATAAAGTCATTTAATCAATTAGAAAAAAATCAATACTACCATTTTGAAGCTTTTAATATTGGGTTTGACAAAATAGCCTCAACTCAAGCTCCACTGACCGTCCTGCTCTGAAGCTGCCGGTCGCACCAGCAGATACACACAAATAAAAAATTGAGTTCATGGTCCATTAATCAAAACTTTTATTAACAATGGATTTAATGACCTGGAAACGTGTTTCACTCTCTGCAGCTCTACAGAGCTTTTCAGCCTCTTTTAGCTCCTAGTTTTGGTTTTATGATCCATTTCCTGTCTGGTTCAGCCTCAGTGTTTCCAGTCAGAGACCAGCTGGTGAACAAAGTGGAGACTGAAGAAAACAGAAGAACAAAAAAAAGCTTTGACAAGATGTTTTTTTAAAACCATTTTTCTTTAAGCTCTAACATCATTTCACTTTTAATGAAGTTCACATCACAACACAAATAATTCTTGAAGATATTTAGAAAATGAACCTCCTTAAAAACTGAGTACTTGTATGTAAAGTCTTAATATGCAGAATATGTAGTATGTGTATAATATAGCTCGATGTACTGCAGTAAAAAGTACCATGGAAAAGTACTGGAGTACTGGTATAAAGTAAGATAAAATGAAAATACGTACATCACCTACACCACCTGCATCACCTGCATCACCTACATCACCTACACCACCTGCATCACCTACACCACCTGCATCACCTGCATCACCTACATCACCTACACCACCTGCATCACCTACATCACCTACACCACCTGCACCACCTGCATCACCTGCATCACCTACACCACCTGCATCACCTACACCACCTGCACCACCTGCATCACCTACATCACCTACACCACCTGCATCACCTACACCACCTGCATCACCTGCATCACCTACATCACCTACACCACCTGCATCACCTACATCACCTACACCACCTGCACCACCTGCATCACCTGCATCACCTACACCACCTACACCACCTGCATCACCTGCATCACCTGCATCACCTACACCACCTGCATCACCTGCATCACCTGCATCACCTACACCACCTGCACCACCTGCATCACCAACACCACCTGCATCACCTACACCACCTGCATCACCTACATCACCTGCATCACCTGCATCACCTACACCACCTGCATCACCTGCATCACCTACACCACCTGCATCACCTACATCACCTGCATCACCTGCATCACCTACACCACCTGCATCACCTACATCACCTACACCACCTACACCACCTGCACCACCTGAGCAGCTGCACTCTCCCTCCCTGTGTGTTGTCAGAGCTCCATTAGCTGCGGACAGACACAGTAAACGTGTTCATTTTGAACTGGGGTGAATGGAAACCAGTGGGAGTCTGACAGGAAGAAAACACATGACAACGATGCGAAACGCTGCAGAAGCAGCTGTGGTGACAGTGTAGTATTACACTGAGTATTAAAGTAGTATGTGTATTATGTGACATGATGACGGAGGCCGGACGGTCGACTCTCTCCGTTAATCGTTGCTCAGGCTGTGACCCAGTTCTCTCACTCAGAGCTTCTTTCTCTTAACCAACAAGAAAACACACTCTCTTCTCCTGCGATGGTCTCGGCTCGACTGTGAACCGACTGTGGCACAAAAAGCAGCTGTTGAACAAAATCAGGCAGCTGCAGTTCTGCTGCTGTGACTGAGAGACGAACATATTGTTGAGCTGGAAATTGTCATGTGAAGATAAAGTGCTGTCAGGAAGTTGCGGCGCGGCGGCCGGGACTGAGCACGTCTCGTGTTTGCGCATTCTTTCTTTTGTGGATTTCTTTGAAGTAGAAAAAAATCTCCCTCATGAACATCAAGCAGCCTGTGATTAGATTTGTACGAGCTCCAAAGCAGTAATTATCAGATGGTTAGCAGCCCTGAGGAGCTCCACAAGCTAACAGTTAACAATTAGACTGGAATATCTCTGTGTTATTACCAACATGACGGGGAAATATTCTGTTCACAAGCACTTCAGCAACAAACAAGACGTGTAATTAGTTTAAAATGATTGTAAACTCAAGCAAAGCAGCATCGAGAAGCATTAAAGAAAAGCAAGATAACAAGAAATGTAGGTGAAGTATAGAAATGAGTGCATGAGGAAGATAAACTGCAGTTTGTCTGGGAACATTTAAGCTGCTGTAAGAACTAAACTAAACAGAGAAAAGAGGTCGTCCTGAGATCATGATGCAGTTTATAAGCTCACATTTAGAGTTTGAAACGATTTCACATCCATCAACAAAAAAAAATGTAAAGAAAAATGACATTCACTGGTTACAGCTTCTAAAATGTGAATATTTTCCTGTTTTAAGTTTCCCATGACAATAAGCTGAACACAGTATCTGTCAGATGAAAATGAAAATATCTTTGGGTTTTGGACTGTCGGTCGGATAAAAGGTGACGTTTTCATTTTTCAACTTCTGTCAATGTGTGATGCGTCTTTTTCACTGCTTTAATGTCATTTTATGGACTCAACAATAAGAAAACATCCATTCATCCAGAAAATCATCATCATATTATTCAAGAATGAAAATATTCTTTGGCAGCAGCTGTACCAAGTTTTCAAAATACAAATGAGAATAAAACTATAAAACATTTCAGCGAGACTCTGCCAGCTCTCTGATGACACAAATCTTCAAGGCCAATGATACAACAAAATAAATTCTGCTGTCTGACGTGAATCAGGACAAAATCACATCACATAAGGCCATAAAAAACAAACACCTCCATCTTTATGATCCTTTTTCCCAAGTGCAGTGTCGGCCATGTTTGTTGCCGCCCGTTTGAAGCTCCGCCCTCTGAGTTCACTTCACAACATCCCCATACTGAGACGTCCACAGGTTGAACTTTGACCTCTGCTATGTTACGTTACTTTACGTTAAATGCGTCTGGAGGGGATCTTTAAGATCAGCTTTGCTAAAATGTGTTTTAATGGAAACAGTGATGTGATATGAAATAATGCAGTTGTCGTGTGGCGGGTTGTCTGTGGTGTCACAGGCTGTTTGCTGTGTGATAGTGACACACTGTCGGCTTTAAACTCCTCAAACTCTTTGCTAATCCAGTGGTGACGCAGATCTTTGGCAACAGCCACTCACTTGTTCGAAGTTTGAGGATTTAATAGGAATGAATTATTAATGAGCATAATTCATTCATCTCAGTCTGATTGTTCTAAACTCCCTTTAGTGTTTGCCAAGCCACTTCATATGAAACCAAACAGACAGTTTGTAATCAGGCGGCTTTAAAGAGTCTGACGGGCGAATTCATTTATCAGATGGATATTTCCCCAGGTGGAGGATCAGCTTCACAGGCTGGTATGAGCTCTGATCCGGAGCAGCAGGGAGGAAGAACTCACAAAAAACATCAGACGGCGAGTTGTTAACGCTGCGTCCAGCAGCGAAGCATCAAAGACACAAACCTTATAGCTGCTGCTGAGAGACGAACCGGCCGCCGAGCCCAAACAAACATCCAGGCATTCGTCCTGTTCCTGTCCGGGGTCGGCAGGTCGGAGCGTTTCCCAGCATGCACCGAGACGTCCCCGGACATGAAACCACAGCACACGGGTCGACGGTCGACTCCGTTCTCACATGTTCGTGGACGAGTTTCACTCAAAACCAACAGAAACAAAACACATGAAAAACAATCTGAGTGAAAACTATATGTTTGTGTCTAAAATCTCGCCTCAGAAAGAAAATCAAACTTCTATCTTTCTAACATATTTATATTTAATAAAAACTTGGTACAAGCTGTTGAGTTTGTTGTGACTCTTGAAGTTGTTGCTTTAAAAGCAGCAGAAGCAGATTTGTTCACCAAGAAAGACAGAAAATCAAAAGAGTTTTCAGTTTCAAAGAAAAAGGAGAAGAAGTAAAAAATGTTTTAAAGTGATAAACAAAAGCCCGAGAATGAGACAAATCACAAACATGACCTCCGACCCCTGAGGGATAGAAAACAACACTTTCCCCCAAAAAACCATTAGACACAGATTCAGTCTGTGATTTTGATATTACGACTGTAAATCCTGCGGCGTCCTCGGAGAGAGGAGGAGAACTGAGGGGAGGAAAGAAAGAACCACAAGAAAGAATCATAAATACTGAGAAACAAAGAAATTGAATGAATGAATATTGTAAGTGGAGAGGTGATTAATATTTTCACTAATATTTATTTACAATCTGTTTTATATTTGTATTTTCTCGGCATGTTTTTGTTGCTTTATGCTGCGAAAAAGCAAAAACATTGTTGGTCACTCAAACTTTATTAAACCTTCATCAGTTAAAGTTCTTAAATAGTGAAAAAGAAGATAAGTGGAATTGTTAAAGATGTTAGTTATTCCACTTCCTAATTTTTACAGTGTATAAAAATGTTTTGAATATATTTCTTTTCTTTCTGACACATTTCAAACACAGAGAAACAGAGACTCCAGGTTTCACATGAAGCGAATGAAATGACGTGATGCTGTGAAATATTGTTGGTTTGTGACTTTTGAAGACTTTTGAATCTCGTTTGATTCATAGAAAGACATTTTCTGAACGAGAGCAGGTGGATCCATGATTCCCTTTAGTACCGTTCTCAGCCACTAGAAGGCATTAGCTTGTTTTCAAGCACAAATCCACTTTAAATTTCAGCCTCTTTTCTCAGAAAAAACACCAGAAAATCTCATTTTTGTGCTTAAAAACAGATAAATGAGATTTTTTAAAAATGTCCTCTCACCTTTTGTAAATGGATCCAGCATTTTGGATCATTAAGAACATCAGTTCTGCTTCCTTTTAATTTGTCACTGCACTAATTGCTGTCCACACAGCCAGTCAATTAATTCAAACTAATTATGGCTCCATTTGCAAAAGACTAATTGACACATAGATCTGTCTGTTCAACGCGCAATTAGAGATGAGATGCATGAAATATTGCATGCATGAAATAAAATGATGGCAGGAACTTAACGATGTAATCAAATATAATAATTAATTAGAAGCTGGAATCTGGAGGCAGATTTACAACAAGAGATTCACTGAAGAGCTGCTTTTCACTTTATTAAAAACAAATACAAAGATACAAAATACATTTCCCCCCAATTTCAAATCTCAAACTCACCAAAAGAAGAAAAGATTTTACTTTCAGTTCTATTTCACCTCCATTTACTGAGATTTATGAGAAACAGATTAGAAAAGATGAATACATGACTCATTCATTCACTCAGTCAATCTTGTTTAATTAGCCAACAGATAAATGAATGACTGAATGAGTAAGTGAACACGTCATAAGGGAACTGGTTGATTAAATGAGTAAATGAATGAATATATGGAAATGAATCAGCCAACAAATGAACTAATGAATGAATGGATGCATGAATAGATGAAGGAGTGAATGTATATGAGTGAAAGAATGAATGAATGAATCAAGTGATGTGTGAACATATATTTGGAATAACTGAATGATACATGAATAAAACGATACATAATTAATATTCATAAATAAATCGATGACTGAGTGAATAACATGAATGAGTGGGTGGATGAACATGATGATGCAGTGCAGGTCTGTGGAGCAGAGCTCCTCTCGTGCTGTCGGTGGATCTCTGCCTCCACGTTCCCTCGTCTCACCTCATTTGCAATAATCGCCTGTGTTCGACATCCCTTCATGGCCGCCGATCAATAGTTTATCAGTTCTCTCGGGGGAGACGCCGGCTTTGATTCAGCTCACAGCTCTGAAGTTTGGTCCCGCACAAACCGGCCCCGCTGAGCTCCGAGGGCCCGGACAGACTCGCTCGGAGCCTCAGTGGACCCCTGCTGGGAGGGGCCCCCCATACTGAGCTGAGAGGCCCTCCATCTTATCAACACACTGTAATTCAGACTGCACAGCAGGACGGAGCTGCCTCTATTAAAGCAGCAGCCTCTGAAGATGATGCTACAAACACTCGACACGGGGAAGAGAAAACCTGCCCAGCAATCAAATATCTGTTGTTACAGCATCGATTCATGTTTAGATATATAGAGTTTTAGATCCATTGATGTGACGTTCGAAAAAGAGCAGAAGTCTTTGTTTTAGTTTATCTAAAGGTGCATTTGGGATTTTATTGGGAGCCAACAAGGTTTAAAGGAGGATTTTAGGGTCTATTATATTTAACATGTGAACATTTCATTAAGAGCTCAGTTCCAACTCTACAACACATCCTCATTAAAATCCTCCCTAAAGTTCTTATCACAAAGCTTCAGTCGTGCGGGAGAACCTACGGTGGCCTGCAGGTAACATAAAGACGTGAATGAGTCGGTGTGGTTTGTCCGTTCTGGGCTCCTGTAGCAACGCGGCGTGCTGCTGGACTCCGTGGATACGAAGCCTCGTTCTGAGCTAACAAACACACAACAGCTCTTATTTTCAGCTCATTACGCACTGATGAAAACATGATTATGAATATTAGATTCAATTTCTTCCCACAGATCCACTGAATCCTGCTCACTGGTCTTTAACCTTTTGGCTGAATATTGTTTTATTCTGTTTGAGGAGAAACCATGAACGAGTCTCTCTGGATTCTTTCTCTTTATGTTCTGTAATTTGTGCAGAACAAACTCTGATCTCTCTGAACTCTGATGTTTGTCCACAACAATATCTTTGCTTGGTTTTTTGGAACTGAACGTAAAAATGTCAAATCTGAGGAATAAAGTGTCGTATTTGCCTTTTCAAGCGGCTCCCGTCAGTCGGAGCGACGGGCTGAGAGAAGCCGGCCTCTCTCGGCCTCACATGTCCGACGCCCTCTTCCTTCTACATTATACAGGTTTTCTCTTTTTTCTACTGCCAAGTCTTTCCATTTTCTCCTCGCCAGCTGGTCAAGGGTCTCCTGCTGCCGCCAGGGCCCACAGCTCACTTCCTACTTTCTCCAGCACCTGTTCCTATTTGGCAAAGCCGACCGGGATCCTGAAAGCTTGGAGCCGAGCCATCTGCTGCCCGGCTCTGCACCATTTTACCCCCGATCCCTCGAGTCCCCGCGTGCATCCTCACTCCCTCTGTTTGTTTCCTGCTCTGAGGCACAGAGCAAAGGAAGATGGAGGAAGAGCTGAAATAGACGGCTAAATGGTGATTTTGGGATTTAGCAGCATAAATCCCCAAATCAGCATTTAGCTGAAGGAAAGGCTGCACAGGTGAAATCAAAGCAGGACTCAGCAGCTCATTTACCTCACGCAGGTGCAGTGACGGATAACTAAGCTCCTGAAAGTTGTTCTGACCTTCACACAGCAAATATGGCTTATTTCTAATGTTTCACCCTAAAAGACTTTGTTTATGTCAGATATAATGTTTTGAAGCTTCCAGTGTTTGTTTGAATTCAGGCGTCATGTTAAAGATGTCCGACTGTTGTTGCGTCACTGTGATGAAATCTGTCATGTTTGAAGTCTAAATCAACTTTAAAAACAAGAAGTCTATTATTGTCAACATCAAAATAACTTTTATTACCATTTCATAACTATTTTTGGCTGAATAAATACTCTCAAAGATAGTTTTCTGTTTTCAGAACAGAAAACTATCCTGTTTTTCATTTGTGTTTCTTTTGATAAAGACACAATTAAAACAATCTTTCCAGAGAAGACCTCTTTGTAAAAGTATCCCAGAATACCTATACAGTATTTTGTGGTACTAACCAGTAACTAAATTTGTCAAGTAAATGTAGAGGAATAAATAAATAAATAAACTTTATTTACACAGAAAAACAAAGTTACAAAGTGCTTTACAAGCTTGAAACATGATTGAAACATTTCAGTAATCAAATGAAGGAAGTAGATATATAGAGTAACAATAAAATAAAAATACTCAAGTAAAGTATTTGATGTAAAATGTACTTAGTTACTTAGTTAAAATGTGTTAATCCCACAGATAACACATTGACTCAATTTGTTTTTCTGTAAATCCAAAAGCTAGACACGTTTTTTCTTTACACTTTAAAATATGTCCTTGTTCCTCCTTGTTTGAGCTTGTATTTGAAAAATCATTGCTTTGGACTACAACTCCCAAAGTACGGAAGCGCTGTGTCTGCCACGCATGCGCACAAAGGTGGGGCGCGCAGACCCATGCGGATGTGCCGCTGTGTAAAATGGCGGCGTGAGAGTCTCGTTCAAAACACGGTGGCTTTTAGCTGTGAAGGTGCTGAACGAGCTGCAGCAGCGGGAGAATCAACCAGAGGCCGGAGTTTAGATTCAGAGAAGGTTCGTCAACTTCAAAGCCCCGAAACGGTCTCATCCGAGTCTGTTTGAGGAGCTAATGTTAGCATTCAAACTGCAGTTAGCATGACGTTAGCTGCTAGCTGCTAACTGTGGGCCCGTGGAGCTGCCGTTAGCTCAGCGGCTAACAGGCTGAGGAGGGATGTTGGAGACATGAATGAGCAGATTAGGAGCGTTTTCAGTGTCTGTGAAGATAAGAATGAACTATTTTACTCGGTTAACTGTGAATCTGACTGGAACTTTAGTTTTTATCTTTGAGTAGTTGAAGATCTGAATGTTTCAGCCTGAAAACAGCAGCTAACTGATTTCAGCTAACGAACAAATTAGACTTAGATTCTCCAGGACAGTTTGTTTATCTTTGGGTTGTCTGGAGATACAAATCTGCAGTCGACTCTTTAAATATCAGATCATCACGTTAATGGGGTGAAAATGTGTTGAATGATGTGGATGAATGTGAAACACCGGTGTCCCTCCAGAATGTTCTCAAACACAGCGACAGTGAAGCCAACTGATGTGTTCACGGACAGGATGTGTGTCGTAACGATTCTGTTCATTACTAACATGTTAATCTAACACTCCACCTCGATCCGTGTCAACCACAGACCAGATCCGTGTGATTCATTAACGTACAAACATACAAATAACCAAGACTCTAAATCAAGATGATCCATCAGTCCAGACTGAGACAGAGTCAGAGCAGCTCTGTCCTCGTCTCCAGGTGAGGTGGAGCTCACCTGGACACAGCTGGAGAGGGACAAACAGCAGGGAACACACTCAGCTGTCACTTTACATTTGTCTCAGTGTTTTCTCAATGACTTGCTTCATTCGTTGGTCTTTGACCCTGTGGAGGATCAATAAAGCTTATCTTATCTTATCATAGTGTAAAATGCCTGTGAGAAGCTCCCAGAGCTCCAGGTGACCTCTTTAAATGTTTTGTGTGACCAACTCCAAGATATTCAGGTTAAAGCACAGATGACTAATACACCAGCACGTTTTCACATTTCTGCTCTTCCTGTGTCGCAGAGCAGGTGTGATGGCGAAGAGGATCGCAGATAAAGAGCTAACGGACAGGAACTGGGATCAGGAGGAGGAGGGAGAGGAGGTGAGTCGCCATAAACACAGAAATGAAACAAATTCAAACAAACCTGGTCGACGAAAATATTCTTATCAAGCCACGTCTGCATTCAGGTTGATCACATGAGACGATCGCGTGTCTCCTGAATGCAGGGAATTATCCGCACCGCTGCCTCATGAAGATCTCACCCAACAACATAAACTCTATCTCCACTTTAAGCAGCCAGAGTCGGGGACGGGGAGGATTTTAAATCAAACATCAACACTCGTTGCCACAGTTTACAGCTTTGTAGTTTTCATCTTGAAGCTCAACTGTGACAGTGAAAAAGAAAGTTGCAAACGAGTGAAAGACATGAACCACTGTTAGAATCTAAATGAAGACAAACAGAGAGTTCGGACGTCCAGTGTGTCAGATTGTTAATGGTGGTGATGCATTAACCTGTAAATGTAACAGAGTACGTGTTGTCCTCCTTCAGGCTGGAACGTTTTCAGTTGCAAGTGAAGATGTGTTGAAGAACCGGGCGATTAAAAAGGCCAAACGCAGAAATGTTGGAGAGGTAAAACAGAAATGAAACTTTCTTATAGAGTTTAACATCCGCTTGTGATGAAATATTGATTCAATGCTCAAATTCAAAATTCACATCTTGTTTTTTGTGTTAGAAAATCGATTATGATTATTAGATGAATGTAATAGGCGAGAAGCCACAGTGTTTTGTTCGTTTCTGAATGTGTTCTTCTGTCTCAGGGTGAGAGCAGTGGAGCCTTCAAAGGTTTTAAAGGGTTTACTTTGGGCACGTCGGCGGCGAGCGGAGGCTCGACTCCAGCAGCGTTCTCTGGTTTTGGGAACGGTGGAGGCTTTAAGGGCCTCAGCAGTCTGATCAACGGAAACAGCATCGCTCCGTCGTTCGGAGGTTTCTCATCTCCTGCTGCGACGTCCACTGCTGCACCGGGTGAGGAGACAGCTGCTGGCTTCACTGTCCGCTGACTGATTTTTGATTTGAATATGAAGAAAGTCGGGTGTTCTGCCTCTGTTACGGTCAACAGGAAGCAGAACAGGTCAGACAGGCAGAAGACAGCAGGTGTGGAGCATCAGGCCTCTGTGGTCGGGACTGACTGTGTTGAAGCTGTTGAAGTGTGACTCGTTTCTCCTGCTGAGCGACAGAACGTCTGTGTCTGTGTGTGTTGAAGGCTTCGTGTTGTTTGCAGCGACTGACCGGCAGAGGAGAGAGGTGGACCAGGACTGGTCCCAGTGTCGGGCAACAATGATCCACTTCATTCTCCTCCTGATTATTTAGTAAAGTGTCTGTATCTGGAGTCACGGCTGAGAGTCGAGGACAACAACCAAGAGTCACAGTTTACTTTCTAATCGAGAAAAATGGGAAGTAGTTGAGTTGTTTCTCTCTCATAATCTCTCTGAAGTAAAAACCCTGGATTCTGTAGCAACACGCTGAATTAACAAGCATGAACCAGTTGCACCAAGACAACGATATTAATAAGTAAATTCTTTCATTCTTTTTAACGTTTATAATGTCCAAAATGTGTTTCAGGGCTGATCAATGATTATCTGTTGGTTGTGCTCGATGCGGATGTGAAGGCCAGTTATATTCTTGTAGTCTCAAACAGGTTATGTAGTAAAATCTCGCGAGGCTTCACCGTTCCTGCAGTATCACACTTCATTATTGTAAATATAAAATAAATACTTCGGTTAATTAAAGGGACAGTTTCAACATTAGAGTAACTAGCAGCTAAACTTATTGGTACAGAAACAATAAGGTCATTTTTTTAAGTCATGTATCTCATACAAACAGCATAAAAATCTCCCTTCACAGAGCAGCTGTGTCTTGGGTTTGTTGCTTCTTTAAACACTTTGTGACCTGATTTCAGATCATTTTCATTTTCTGCTCCAACTTGTATAAACGTCCTCTTATGAAATCATCTCTGGTTTCTGTCGACTGTGTAATGGAGTTGAAAAGCTGCTCCATTGTTGAGGGATCCTGCTTTGGTATTAGAGTGTAATGAAGCTGTGTGTGTGTGTGTGTGTGTGTGTGTGTGTGTGTGTGTGTGTGTGTGTGTGTGTGTGTGTGTGTGTGTGTCTCGTGTCTGGCTGCTCTTTCATTTCATGTCGTTGTGTCGCTGCGGGGCAGGACGGGGGGCTGCAGGGGGAGGGGGCTCTCAGCCTCAGCCTCCAGCTGCTGTCACACTAACATTTCTCCCTCCATCACCTCAGGTCTCACATTCAACGGCCCCACCTCCACCAAGCCCACCGCTGACATCACCAGCAAGCAGACCAATGGCTCCACCCCGAGCCCGACTCAAAGCTCGAGCTCCTGCAGCAGCGGCAGTGTCAGCAACAAGGAGTACAGCCGGCAGCTCACCGCTCTCAACTGCTCGGTGCGGGACTGGATCACCAAGCACGTCAACGACAACCCTCTGTGTGATCTCAACCCCATCTTCAGGGATTATGAGCGCCACCTGGCCAGCATCGAGCGCCAGTACGGGGCCGGCTCCGCCGACGGAGGCTCGGAGGAGAAGAAGCAGGGAGGGATGCTGCCGACCGCGGCCGCCCCTCCTTCTCCTCCCGTCTCGTGTTCCTCCTCCAGAAGCAGAAGCAGCTCGCCGGCTCCGGCTCCGGCCGCTTTGTTCTCCTTTGGCAAAACCACGACAGAAGACTCGGCCCGGGACAAAAGCTCCACCGCGGCTCCGATCAGCTCCGGCGTCACGTTTAACTTCGGCCAGAAGGTGGACAGCTCCGTCCTCGGCTCCTTAGGGTCCAAAACGACTCCCCCCAGCTTCTCCTTCTCCTCCAGCACCTCCTCCAGCCAGACCTCCCTGTTCGGAGCTCCTGCATCCTTCAGCGGGACGAAGTCTGAGGACGCTCGGCCTGCAGGTACACCGCCGTCAAAATATCAGCACGTCCTTGACGTACAGCTGAGAAACTTGTCTCTGTCATTTCATGTTCAAGCTGGACATTTAGTCTTCAGACAGAATCATAGAACTAAATGGGCTCTGACTAACAAGTATTCACAGTGTCAACCAGCCCGATGCTGATTAATCAATTTACAGCTGCAACTGTTAGTCGATAAAAGGAAGATTTGCTGTTTGTATTTTTGCCTCCACGCTGGTGACAGTTGTGATTGGAGACATTTTCGGTGTCTCCGTCTCCTCGTGGACGTGATATCTCATGAAATTTCTTCAAACTGGACGATGAACTGATTTGTATTTGATGGTCAAAGGTCACTGTGACCTCACGAACATGTTTTTGGCCATAAGTCAAGAGTCAAGAGTTCCAGAGTGTTTTGTCCGACCAACATCACATTTCAGAGGCTGAAACCTGCAAGTTTTAAACGACTAATCAGTTACTATAGTTCCTGATTAATTTTCAGTCTGTTCAAGTTTCACCTGGTGAGAAAATAGAATCTCCTGTAACTGTTAATGTGTGAAGATCCAATAATCTGTATCATGGACATCAGGAAGGTGTCGACTGCTGATGATGATTAATCAGGGAATTTATTTTATTAATTAATCTATTAATGTTTAAAATCCCAGACACGATCAACAAAGAAAACAATGAATATTCACATTTGAGATGACGAATGGATTTTTGACTTCAGTGATCAATAAATGTTCAAAACTCAGATCATTTTCTTCTGATCAGCTACGATTGATGTAGATTAATTGTTTCAGCTCGAGCTAAAAACCTCATGTTTTTTTAATACAGTCTGGTTAAATGTTACTTCTCCATCTGGGTTAATGACTGAATCCTTTCCTCCTAAGAATCCTCATAAAAACCCTTAAAGTTGAAGCTGTGTGATGGTTTTAGTTAAATACAGTCAGTTGGAGTTGATTAATATTCAGTCGAGGGATTTGTCATCACTTTCAAGCTCTGTTCTGAACTCAGTGATATTCAGTTTATTGTCGTTTCAAACAGAAACAGCTCTTTCGTTTCAATGTTAAATAATGAGTGTAAATCTATTCATGAAATCACCTTTTGTCAGGTGACTAGTTTTTGTCTTAATTACACAAATTAAGAGCTTGTAATTAGCAGATTACAATCATCTGTACGAAGAAGATAAAGACTTCACGTCAAATAATGCTGCAAATAATTATTCTTATTATGAGTTCACTTTCACTTTGTTAAAATAGATGCTGATGAATTTTCTGTACATGGACTGATCAGAGATGTAAATGTCACGTGACTCCTGACGGTCTGATCATCATGTTTCCTGTTGAGTAAAATCAGATCACGGAATGTTATTTTTCTTTTTGTAGACGAGAACGGAGACGAGGAGTCGGAGGAGCCGCCCAAACCGGAGGTGAAAGAGGTGAAAGAGGACGACGCCTTCTACTCCAAGAAGTACGTCTCCTATTTATTAAGCTGAGTTTAGTCCTTCATGAAATGTCTTTAATACAGTGAGACACAGTGAGACTTTCATTTCTGTGATTTTTAATGAGTCTATCATTTTCACTGAATTCAAAAAAGTTTCCAGGGTTTAATATAAGAAATGTTATTGGTTCTGAACGATGAGTGAATGATCTCATGAGCCCTCAGGTTTCTGTCCTTTGGGATTATATTAATACGACTTGTGGATTTAATGAAAACCCTCAGAGCTTCACTGAGTGTATTTATATAGGATCAGAACAGGAGAGAAACATTCAGCTACAGAGAGATTGAACATGTCGTCATTCACAGCTGGTTGTTTTTATGTGTTAACTTGAAGTGTGTGTGTGTGTGTGTGTCTCAGGTGTAAACTGTTCTACAAGAAGGACTCTGAGTTCAAAGAGAAAGGAGTGGGAACTCTGCATCTCAAACAGATGGAGGAGGGAGGAAAAACTCAGATGATCATTCGTGCCGACACCAATCTGGGTAAGAAACATGAAAAGTACTTCAGGTGGAGACTGAAAGTTTGGTCGACTGGAAACCAGAATGAAAATGTCTTGAGTTGAGCTGCAGGTTGATGCAGAAACAAGTTCAGTATTTTTGAGAGAAGAGAAAACGAGGTGCTAAATAAAACATTTGTTCTCATTTTGGATGCACTGAGGAGGTTACATGACATATTCAAAAGGAGCTGAAGTCATTTCTGTTTGTGCAGCGACTGATCGCACTGAGAGATTTTATTTTTAGCAGTTGTTTATTTTTGCAGCTCAAAATGATAAAAAGAAATTAGTTCTTGCTCCACATTGTTTTCACGTTGTCCACAAACTGGACCTGAAGGTGATAAATTATTTAGATGCACATAAATATTCAAAGGCCAAAATGTTTCTGTAAAATCTCAGCAAAAAGAGAACAGGGATGTTTTTTTTCCATCAGCTCCCAAACAGACTGAAGGAGGCACCTGATCAAACAGCTCCACCTGCTGGTCAAACACAAGAACTGCTGCTTGCTACAGTGTTAAAATTCAAATTGTTAAAATGTCTTGAATCCAATCATCAGTTTAGTTAGTTGGAGATTAAAGGCAGCAGCGACTGAACACAACATGGTGTTTTCTCCAGAGTCTGTTTACATGAAACATTCATGATTTTCTCGGCCCGATTAACCGTCGCTGATCCTCCTCCTCAGGAAACATCCTGCTGAACATCATGGTGCAGTCGTCCATGCCGTGTTCTCGGGTCGGGAAGAACAACGTGATGGTCGTGTGCGTTCCCAACCCGCCAGTCGACGACAAGAACCCCAGCAGCCCCGTCCCGCTTCTCATCCGGGTGAAGACGGCCGAGGACGCCGACGAGCTCCACAAGACCCTGGAGGAGAAGAAAGGCTGAACCCCGAGCTTTTAGCAGCCTTCACCCGGTCGTCCTCAGACCCTCCAGACTCATCACGCCGGTTTTATCCACACGCACTCAAACACATCTGTACTTTACTCATCTGGTAAATCTGATTCCTTCAGTTTCTCACAATAAATCGGTCGTCATACTGTGAAATATTCTCTTCATTATTAATCACATGGTCGTCTCTCTTGGACTCGGCTACATTCCTCCGGTTCGACGCTGCTGCTGCTGTTTTATTAGAGAAACTGAACGATGTATCTCATTAGTCTGTTTCATTTTACTGTTTTAATTTGGTCGTCGAGTGACTGAAAGTGTGAATTCAGATGAATATTATTGTGCGACATCTACGATCCTGATCAGTCTTTTTGGGGAAACCTCCAAATAAAGGTCCAGTCGATTTGGTTTTACAAATTAAATACTTGCAGTAACAGTTAATTTTTTCAATGAACGTGTCGAGGATTTAGTGTCTGCTGAGTGTGTTTTGCTCTGGAAACTATTTATTGTGTTGGCAGGATTTGTTCCCTCTCTGATTGAACCTCGTGTGAATGTTTCCCCTGAAGAGCTTCTGAAAACGGTGCGGAAGGGACGCGTGAAACAGACCAGTTGTTTTAATCTTATTTTCTGTAACATGGACTCTGTTGTTTTCCAAGTGTCCTTTGTGTGGCCTTCGGTTCGGCCTTCGAGATGAGGCATGCTGTCATCGTCTGAGAACATTTGTAAAGACATTTATTGGGGAATAAAAGGAAACAAACCACCACGTCTGCTGCTTTTCAGTTCTTTTAGATTCACCTCCTGGTTTCGTGGCAGCGCCCTCTGTGTGTTTTCATGCTAATACTTTTACTTGGTTCGATGAAAATGATGCAGAAATAAGGAAAAAGCCCCCAAGCGTCAGTTTTTCTGCTAATGTGTATTTCAATAAATAAATACAGGAAAAAGTACATACAGTTTGGAAAGGAAGCAACAGAAGTATGAAAAAACATGAACTGTGTCTGTGTACAAAAGCCTTGATGAGAGCGTCAAACTGATCAGAACAAAAGTTTCTAACAAACAGGTTTCAAAAAGGTTCTAAAAGCGTTTTACAGTGCAAACTGTCATGTTGCTCATATCAAATGTTTCTCAGTTAAAGCCGTCTTTGCTAGTGGATACATTCAGCTGGAGAAACTAAACTACGTCTTCATTAACACTGAGGAGACGATCGACTCGTCTGACTGAAAGAAAAAGTGTCACCGTTTAAACAGGACAGACAGAAACACTGTGGACCGACTTTGATCAAGGATGGCTTTGTCTCTGAGTGCAGATCAATCACTGATGATCACCGATCAATAACAGCTGACTGATTTCAGCCTCTGAACTGTGATGATTCAATAAATCAGCAACTGTTTCAAACAGATTTTCAGATTAATCTCCACTTTCATTTGAAGAATTCAACATCGATTCTCAAAATATTCTGACTTTATTTCTTGAAATCTGAGTTTTGTTGATGTACGACGATGTCTCCATCGTCCCTGCAGACTTTTCACCACTTTTGGACGTTTGTATAAAGTCAAGAATTTCACTCAAAAGGAGCTGAAATCAGTGGCAACATCCAGCGCTGACGATTCATTCATATTAAGACATTTATCGAGTTTCATGAAGCTTTCGATCATTTTCAATCAGATAATTTTCTCAACCAAACGTTTTTAAAGTGTCCAAAAACAGTGAAAAATGTTGATCACAACAGAGTTGTACAACAAAGTTTAAGTGTTGACTTTGAAAAAAAAAAAAAAATTCAGATTACATTTGACAGTTTAGGATAATCAACATTGATCATAAATCTGTTAACTGATTTACAGAAACCAAACGTAGCTGATTAATCAGGTGGTTGAAAACTTTGGGAACTTGTGATGGACGTTTGTTTTTTCATCTCTGTCGAATATTTGTGTTGTTCCTCAGAACCAGATGAACAATAACTAGGAACTAACTAAGAACAGATCTTTGGAAGCGTCGGCTGGTCGTTTGTGACAGAATCAAATGTTTCACAGGTTTGTTGAAACGAACATGATGAGAAAGAAGAAACGTGAAAGTCACACACAGTCAGATTTAAGGCTTCAGGAGCACAGAGGGAGAAAAACCAGACGACTTCAACATCAAACATCTGGATCTTCAGTCCACATGTGGATCCAATCAGGTCGCTTCCTTTTTCAATTCCAGGTTCCCTTTGAACTCATCTTCACTGTTGTTACTTCAGGAGTTTTTCAAGTCACTTCCAGTTTGTGAGTCGCAGTTTTTAAACAAAAGCCGGTAAAAAGTCAAAGCTGGATTATTGTGAGTTATTTTTTTCTTATTTAGTTTTAACGTGGTGAAAAGTCGACGACGGTCTGAGTCATCACTCAGCCGGAGAGTCAAATACAGATCAGGTCACCAGTTTGTTTGATGGTTTGAAACTCAAAAACATCTGAAGTGAACAAACTAAAACTAAGAACTTGATTTGTTCGTGTCATGAAACGAGGTTGGATTGAACCTCAGAGCTTCATTCGACTGAACAGAGTCTGTAAGAACACGATGATCACAATGAAACTGAAGCTCGTCCACAGACTGAAATCACTGAATAAACCTCCAGCTACAAATCAGCTGATTTATCACTTAGTTGATCAACAGAAATTAATTCATTTATTATTTGAAGTGAAGAATTTGTTAAAATTATGATTTTATTTATTATTCTTATATTTTGGTTTATTAAGTCATTTCTTTAACCAGGTTAATATTTTAAAACTTCGTCTCAGGTTTGTGGTGACTCTCGTTCACGGACAGATTATTAAAAACATTTAGAAAACACTGACTTTAATTAGTTTTATCTGTTCACTGAGCAAAAGAAAATGACTCTGCTGATAATCACAAAAACACTGAAGTCATTTGTTGCTGGTTACAGATTCTCACATGTGCTTCTTAATGTTGGTACTTGAGCACAAAAGATTCAACATGAAGTCAAAGTTGTGATGATACTTTTTCATATTTTTGACATTTCAGAGACTAAATGTGTTAATGAATAAACAGAAGTGTTAATAAAGCGACTGGTTATCTGCTGTAAACGTGTCTGAAGAGATGACGTGACCTCGTCTGCCGTTTGTCGGCACTACAGCTGCTTATAGGAGTGAAGCCGTCTATGTTTACTGTTTCCTGTCATACAAAAACACGTGAACCCCCCTCATGTCGCAGTAGATACACGATGAAAGAAAACAAACCCCACGAGTTCCACGACGAGTCGAACGGAAACGGAACGTGTCGTTAGAAGCAGAACCTTTAGTCGAGGCGTCTCAGTGAGTAAAGCAGCAGGATATTTACAGGAAAACACACATTCTTCACTTCCTCCTCCTTCCTGGTCAGAGTTCAGCCAATGCCTTTTCACACCGAGGTCATGTGATCCCGACGCCGGGCCCGTGTCCGCGGAGACGACCTCGAACGCAGCAGGAAGTGAAAAGAAGAAGAGGCACTTCTCGAATGGCTGGTTTGTTTGTCGTCGTCCCTCTGACAGTTTCTCCTCCGACTCGTCTCCAGGTGAAGCAGATGTTTGGACACCGGGGGGCGCTGCTGTTGTCTCAGTGGCCTGATGCAGGAGGCACTTGGTAGTGATGCTCTGAGGGGAGTCCAGCTCTGCTATGTCATCAGGATGGGCTTCTGCCTCACCTCCAGGATGTCTGACAGACAAACACACAGACAGACAGACAGTAACTGACTGAGACAACAAGTCACCAAGGAACAAACTGAACAAGAAGGTAAATAAACAACCACGATTCCAAAGATAAATAAAACCAGAATCAGTCATTTACAAACAGTTTCCTGAAGTTATTCCTGAGTCCATGTATTAATCTCCTTCATACAATCATGTGTTCACCAAGTGTTGAACCTCTCTCCATCCTCGCTGTGAACGACTGAGTCTTTCCAGGATGAACCTTTCAGACCCAATCATGATCCTATCACCTGTTACCAATGAACCTGTTTACCTGTGGAAGGATCCAGACAGGTGTTTTCAATCAGTCCACAACTTTCACAGTCTTTTGTTTGAAACATGTTGCTGCATCAGATTCAGAATCAGCTGATATTTACAACAATCAATGAAGCTGATGATCAAACATTCAATATATTTTCTTTGTGCTGTTTTCAGTTGAGTTTATGTCAGAAAGGATTAATGTCACAGTCTGTTTACACAGTGAATCAAAGCTGTAAATGAGTAACTTGTTTTTGAATAAGTTACTAAAATCTCACTGAATGTAAAGAATGTGTCAGGAGCTGATTGTGTCTCATTCACAGCTGAATCAACAAGAAAACAACATCTCAGTGTCTCATTTGTTCCTCATTTGTGTTTGGAAGCTGCAGCTTTAAGAAAACAGAACAGAGTGAAACATGAAGGAAGGAAATGTTTGAACAACCAATGAATCCGAGCTGAAACACAGTGTGTGTGTGTGTGTGTGAGTGTGTGTGTGACTTGTACTTTCTACAGCGTGAGGACATTTTGTCTTCACAACAACAAAGGGCTGTTTGAGGGTTCAGGCTTGATTTTAAGGTTCAGGTTCGGGGCTGAGGGTCCTCACAGGTTGAGCAGCAGTGTGTGTGTGTGTGTGTGTGTGTGACCTCTGACCTGTGGTGATGCGGTGCAGCGGCAGCGTGACGTAGGTCAGGTGAGAGTAGAGCAGGAAGTAATCTTCAGTCCGGTTGAGTTTGAGCCAGGAGCCGACCAGAGAGCGTCCGGTTCCCGACAGAGACCTGGACCGGAGGTTAGTGGCCGTGTGAAGATCTGCAACATGAACAGAAAACATTTACAGCCTGTCGACCTGCCAGCGCCCCCTACAGGCTGTGGCGTTCATTACAGCAGAGTCCTAGCAGTAACTGTGCTAACAACAGAACAGACTGGTGCTGCAGGAGAACCAGTCTGACCGGTCTGACCGGTCTGAGCTCCGGTTCATACCTTCGTCTTCCTCCTCCCTGAAGAATTCCTCGCTGTCATTGGCTGAGTGAGATTTCTTCATCTCTGCGATTCGGTTTCTGGGAACTTTACGTCTCAGAGACGGAGAGAAGAAGGAGGGACGGTTCCTCTCCGGAGTCGGAGGAGTGCTGAAGGACGTCACCTGGACGGAGACAAACACACGTTTACATCCACTTCCTGTCCAGTGAAAACCACGTCTCTCCAGATGTGGCGATTCTTAAACTGAAGGATGAATCAGTGACCGACTTCAAATAAGTTGATTCACACGTTTGTGTCTCGTCTCAGGACAAAACGGGTTTTTGTGGATATATAATAGGAGGATGATTGTACATAAACTATTGGAGCGTCTTAATTACAAAACCATCATCGTTAATTAAAATTAAATCAATACATTTCAGTCAGATAAACTTTATTAAGCACTAAGTTCTTTTACTCAGTCTGTTTAAATTTCACTTTAAACTGTTTTACTCTGCATTTCTTATTCAAGATTTACAGCCTTTTAATATTTGGATATTAATTCTATTATTTTCATCCCTTTCTGTTCTTTTAGAGTTGTGTTTTTCTCTAAAAGCTCCATCACACTTTGGTCTCATGAACTCTGATGATGTTGTGTGTCTTCAGTCTGTAATTGACGGCTCCTCTATGTTCACTCGGCCTCAGCTGGTTTAAACTCACATGTTCGCTCAGCTTCGTCTTCACGCTGCTTTCAATCTGCGTAACTTTGGGTAAATATGACTAAATGTGCTTTTTGCTGCGCTGTGTGAGATAAATAAAGCTGAGGATCCATCAGACGACTGCGAGACACATCTGGACGACAGACTTTTAAATGATGCATGATTCAGTCCAGCAGCATTTATTATTGATCCTGACCTGATTTCAGGTCTTTGTATGGAGCTCAGTGAAGCTTCACAGTCGACTCGGAGCTGCTGAGCTCAAAGGTTTTGGGATTTTCTCTTCTGTTTCTCGACAGACACAAAGGAGGAAGTGAAGCCGAACTCCTCGTCGGTTCAGCCTTTGAAAACCGCCTCAGTGTGTAAACTGACAAATGGGAAGTTGGGAGTTCTGCTTTGTGAATTCTGCAGGCTGCAAAACACCACGCTGGACTTTTAGGACAAATACGATTTTCTCAGAGTTGATTTTCAATGAAACTTTAAAACTTCAATCAAAAATAATAAAAAAGTTATTAATGTACAACTCCAGAAAATCCAGGGAAATTTGTGTTTGAAAACGAGAGCTGATTCAGTGACAATATTCGAGCTCCAGTTGTGTCTGAACAGTTTTACAGCGTGAGGCTAAATTAAACAGGCATTTTATGTTTTTATGTTCATTTCCTTGGCTTCGCTCACCCTCTCGTGCATCGGTGACACCTGGTCCTCCTCGGTGCCGCAGGGGGACGTGTCACCTGTGGGCACCCTGCTGACGGCCATCTCAGCGTGACCTTTGCCCTGCGGACCCTTCATCCTCACAAACTCCATGTTGTTGTACTTGTAAAAGCCAAAAGACATCCGCTGGGCCATTTTAGCAGCAACACTCACCTGCAGTTCACACACACGGAGGAAACTTGACGTGAGGTCAGACAGATGAAAACACTGTTAAATCTGTGTAGAATGACTTTAACTGGGCGGCAGATTTCTGCTGGTGTGAGTCCTGGGTTTATTAGTACGTCGTTAATAATTAGCACCAAGTCATCAGCGAACGTGGTGAACATCAGCGTTAACCCCGTCGCTGTGAGCACGTTAGCCTTCAGCTCCTCACCCGGTTGTCGTAGACCTTCTTCAGGGCCTCGTAGCGGATGGAGCCCTGGAAGATGACGCCCTGGAACGTGTTGCTCTTGTCGCTCGCCACCAGCTCCACACAAACCATCTCGCCCTCGCCGACCGTCATGTCACTGAACACCTGCACAGATAATGAGGTTCACCTGCAGAGACCGTCGCTGCCTGCGTTCATTAACAAGGCGTCTCCGCCTCACACACACACACACACACAGTGAACACGCTGAGCTGTGTTTTCTTGCTTCTCAGCACCAAAAAAACAACAACTGCTCATTGATTTCCTCCCAGGAGAGAATCTGATCTGGTGCTTTTCCCTCCAGTCGACCTATAAAACGAGGTGTTGCTGCAGGAGCTGCTTTTTAAATGGAGTGAAAAAGCGTCAAGTCACGCTTCATTAAACCGGCAGCATCGCGTGGATCTGCTCAGCCACCGACACAGACCACGAGCTGCTGCCGTCGGACACAGCGAAGCGTCATCACTGACGGGAGACACAGCTGATCCACTTCAGCTGCTTTCAATCATCAGTTTGAGTCAGTTCATCCCTGGACTGTTTCTCTGCCCCATATTTACAATCACTGAACGTGAATATAAAGTGAACATATAGAGTCTGTTGTAGTGAACCGACTTTACCTCCTCAAAGTTGTCGATCATGAAGAAGATGTTGGGGTAGCTCATCTTGGACTCCTCTCCTTTGCTGTCCATGGCGTGTTTGCTGGGAGACGCAAACACTTCCTGTGAAACATGGCGGACAGAATGAAGAAAGACGGACTTCGTGAAGCTGAAGTGATGACAGAGCGAGAGC
Source organism: Holacanthus passer (assembly GCA_025331565.1). Classification (NCBI taxonomy): domain Eukaryota; kingdom Metazoa; phylum Chordata; class Actinopteri; family Pomacanthidae; genus Holacanthus; species Holacanthus passer. The sequence continues at coordinate 3,212,180 of JAFREQ010000053.1, forward strand.
TGAAGTTTCTACCTGACACTTCTTCTTGTGGATGTGGATGTCTCCTGCGTCTGAGCGCGTGCAGACGGCGCACGTCACCACGTAGTCCAACTGGAACACAGGACGGTTTTCAGGTTACTGTGGCGTCACTGACCGAAACATATCAACTTTTCTGTCTTGTTGTAGTTTTCCGCGTCGCTCACCTTCTGCAGGATGAGGTTCAGGTAGACGCTCTCCTCCCAGTCGATGTCGGGGTCACCGAGGCCGGGCAGCTTCTTGGAGTCTCTCCTGTAAACCTCCACCTCCACCTGAAACACAGCAGACACACCTGATCACAACGAGCCGCAGCGGAACAGACGCAGTATCACTTTGAATAACTGTTCAGATGCACTTTGTTCGGGACGCTGAGGCTGACTGGGGAAAGTCACGACGCATTTCCAACATCAGCTGGCGTCAGAGCATGTTTTCTGTTTGTTTGGACAAACGGCAGCTTATTTTCTGTTCACTTCCTGTTTCATGAAGCAGGAGGACGTGATTTAAACTGCAGAGAACATTTTCATCAACCTTTAAATGTGTGAGGACGGAAAATGTTTCAGTTATTTTTTGGTTTGAAATGACGAGCATCGAGTAGATTTCATATATTTGCCTGGTTAATGTTTGTGGTATTTTGCTGCCGCGCGTCGAGTCGTCGTCGGTCTTTCCCGTCGCCTTCGCAGTGTAACCATGGCAACCAGCCCTGCGCTCTAAAAGGTCTGTGAGCGATATGAATCCTGGCACGTGGAGACCTTGTATCTCCCCGCAGAGCGGCGGACAGGAGCCGTCATCAGGTCTGTTGAAATACAGATGTGAAGTGAAGATCGGGATGAATCCAGTCCATATGAACCGCGGAGCCTCGAACGTGACTCAGTGATGGAGACAGAAAAAAGAAGGAACCAAAGAAGAGGACGATGCAGCCTGACTGGAATAATAACCACTTTTATAGATTTCATCATGTCCGGCACAAAACTGAGAAATGAATGAAGGTTTTTAGAAAAGATGTGAACTGGACTCTCTGGTGATCTCAGTTCTTCTGTCGAGCTGTAACATTTGACCAGAGGTGGAAGAACTCAGATCCTGTACTGCAGTAAAAGTACTAATACCACACTGTGAAAATACTCCACTACCAGTAAATTCAAAATCTCACTGAAGTAAAAGTATGTAAGTATGAAGTCGCTGTTTCACTTGGTCCCTGTGCGACACCGTGTTTCAGCAGAATAACATCACGTGTCCTCAGAAGAAAACACAAACACAGTCTAATGTCTCTGACGTGTCCTGATGTGTCTCTGTCACTCCTTTCTCTCAACCATGAAACAGAGACGGAGATGATGGGAGCTGATCACATGACCTGGATGCAGAACGATGATGTGTAACCATGGCAACCGGGGACGGAGGGGGATGTGGGACAAACTACAAAAGACGACAGAGAGTCTGTCCAGATGAGTGTCGTTCAGAAAATGTAATTATGAAGAGGAGAAGAGAGGAGACCGGAGCTGCGTCTGCACTCAGTTACTACACAGATTCATTATTAGTTATCATACATTCACACACTTTTATAGATCGTTTGATATTTAAACTTGGTTATTGGTCTATTAGAAACCTAAAAAATCTTTTTCTTTTGAAACATTTGTCTTCCTCACTTTCTTAGTCGACACATTTCTGTTCAAAATAATAAACAAATAGCAGATTTTATAGTTACGGCTGTAAAGACGTCTGCAGACAGTTTGTATAAAGTTGGATTCGGCTTTTAAAATGACAAACTGCTGAAAGCTCTGTCTGATGGGACAATTGATGGTCTCTGTCAGAGCCATTTGTGTCATGCAGTGTTATTATGTTTGGCCTTTGTATCGTCTCGTCTGCTTCATCACGACAGGAAGAGAAGAAGAAGAAGAAGAAGAAGAAGAAGAAGAAGAAGAAGAAGGTCACACTGATGTTGTGGTCGACGTGAAAACAGGACCAGAAAGAAACCTGCTCTGGAAACTGCTGCTGGTTTGTTCTGGTTTCATTACGACTGAGCTGCCTCAGCCTGATGTTTCTGTTATCCAGCCCTCGATGACATGAGGTGGACAAAATAACAGAAACACCTGAGGCTGTAGGTGAAGAGGTCAAAAGCTTTCTCTCCGTCTGTGTATTGACATGTAGAATCTCTGGGATCGTTTGAGAACTTGCCGTCGGTGTCTGAGTCAGAAACCTCAGAGAAAAATGGGCCTCTGCTGCTGCGACGTCTGCAACTGAGAGTTAAAGAGACTGATGAGAAACTTGAAAGTGAAGAAAACAACATATCCTCAGTTATTTCTCACAGAGTGGAGCCGCCGGCGTTTGACCCCACATGAACTGAAGAAAGTGAAGCGTGATCTCATGAGGCAGGTGAACGAGGACAGAAGAGACCATTTTCAAACTTAGAGAGGATCCGAGCTGTGTTCTGATGATCAGCCCAATATGAGATCAATAACTCCTCAGTGCTGATCTCAGATCTGATCTGCAGATCAGAGGCTCAGCAGACACAAACAGAACAGAAATTAAAACAGAATCAGAGTCATTAAACCTGCAGAGCTCATCGACATCAGCCTCGACTCTGAGCCTGAGCAGGTTTCAGGTTTTTACACTGTATCATTATTTACCGAAAGACTGTTGCAGAGATGAATCATATTCTTCATAATAATAATCATCAATAAAGATATTTGACGTTTCAGTTTACACAAATGTCTGGAATGACTTCAGATGAACATTGATATTTTAAAGGATTCCTCTTCCAACAGTCTTCAGGTATAAAAGACTCGACTGATAAACGCTCCACCTGCGACGCCCTCTGGAACACAAACGACTGCTCGTCACCTTTTTGCCCTCGGTGTTGTCTGCGCTGACGTAGGCCAGCTTCCTGCGGACGTAGAAGAGCATGTCGTCCTGTCGAGGAGCCCACTTCTCCATGAAGTATGTGGAGAACATCCAGGTCCAGAACACGATGCGATCATCCTTGAAACAGCCTGTAACGACACACAAACACGAAGGTTAAAGTTCACACAAAGACACAGATGATCCAGAAAAAACACTAAAGTGAAAGCGCCACATTAAAGGACGTTTCCACTGTGGAGGAAGTGAGTGTTTGATGGAAACTCTCAGTGGGAGTGAAGTTTCCTCCTCGTGTCTAAAAACGTCGCGTGAAGTCGAAGCTGCAGTTTGTTCTGTGGTCACACTGTTTTATTACAATTCATTATTCTCCTCTGGCTTCTGTTCAAATCTAAAGTCGTTTCTCTTTACGGCCAATAAAGCGGCTCATTAATTATTCATGCGCAGCTGAATTATTACACCCACACGTTCAAACGCTTTTATTTTGAAAAACGATCCGAGCCCTTGAAGACGCTGAGCTCAGCTGATCAGCGTCACACTGACGGTCTGTGTTTCAGATGTGGACCCCGGCCTCCATCACCTCGGGGTCTCTGCTACCTGCCTGCAGGTCGACGCGCCTGCCTGCTGCCTGGCAACTGTTGCCAGGCAACCAGGCGGAGAATGACATGACATTTACTTAAACTTCCTGTTTGAGCAGTTGCTTTCAGAGATGGTTAAAGTTGACATTGCTGCAACACATGAATGAAAGTAGTGAATATGATTCTTATAGGTCATAAATGTATAAATTCTATGTGATGATATGTTATGAGTCTCCTCTTAGCTTTAACTGAACCTTCCACCCGGAGCCGAGATTTGAAGACAAACTGTTGGTTCATCAGATTCATCAGGACCAAACTTGGTGCAGACTTGAATTCCTTCATCAGGATCAGCCGCTCTCCGTCGAGGTTAGATGACTTTGTGAGACTCTAACAGCAGCTCAGTGTGACGAGACACGATGGACGAATGAAAACGGCTCTCGAACATTAAAGACTGTAAAATCCTTCTATGACAAGATGCATGAGTTTCTCTCAGCTCTATGATGGAAACAGTGAGTGTTGGCATCTGATTTAATTTCACAGGCAGAAAGTGAATTAGGTTAATTTAATGTTGGACTGTGAGAATTAACCTTGTTTGCTTTGATCTGTTCAGACTTTAATTTAATTGAAACACCTGAGCTGTAACAGAAGAAGGTCGTCTTGTTGAAACACTTCCTCATTGATTTAACAAAAATAAATATTAAATCCAGACGTCCGAGCGCGTTCTGACTGCTTCTGACTGTTTATTGATATATCTGATATATATATCTATATATCTATAGCTGCTACTATTAAAATGCAAACACGCAGCCTAAACTGGATTTTTCATCATTAAAAGTTGATTTATGTCCTTTAGTTTCTTTATGATAAAAATAAAATAACCTTTTTCATTTTTCACAGTGATTTAAAGATTTAAATTCTAATTACTTTTTTAGGAACAAGCTAAAATCAAGTTGCCATAATTCCAATTCCAATTTCATTTTCAAGGTTGGTTGGTTGTCAATCTGATCATTATGGAAGTGTGTGACAAAGACGAGTCATCACATTCATTAATATCCATCAGACACTGATCAGCAATGTGAACAACTGGTCCGACTCTGTGTTCAGGCCGGCGGCCAACCACAGCTCAGGACGTCGAGAGGAAACGACCTCTGGCCTCCGTCCAGTCGGACCTGGCACGAAGGCCGTTCCTGTCGGACTGAGGTGAGTCAGTGAACACGACCTGCTGGCAAACAGCAGGAGAAGCTTCCAGAAGCTTCTGTCACTGAACATCATGTTCATCAGGACTCGAGTTAACAGGTCGAACATTTCTCACTCCTCTCTTTATACTCGTTTGTTTCTTAGTTGCTCGCTTGCTCCTGAAAGTTTGATTGAGCAGATATGTGGCTGCTCATCTCTGAGCTCCCGTCGTTCCAGAGCGAAGCGCAGTTCAGTTGCGCTGCAGCCTCATAAGAGTCCTGCTCTATTTATAGCTGCGTATCCCATTTTAAAAATACATCAACTGTGCTGTGAAGCCCGGCGCACCATCACTCATCATCTGATGAAAGTGAGCTGAATCACCCAAAATCTATCTGTGCTGGCACTGAGGGGAAATATCATGAGCCGTGTTCGGCCTGGTGTATTTTTCATGACGGTTATATAATAGTTGGAGGGAGCTCACTGATGCTCCGTCAAAGCTCCAGTGACCTGGATGAGAGGATGAATAAAGGGATGGATGGATGGATGGATGAGCAGAAACATTCAGGGCTGACTGAGCCACCAGGGTTAAAGGTTTAAAGTCCACAGAGTTTTTAAAGTGTCTGTCACTGTTGTTAATATAAGACTGAGACGAACTCAGAGAAACTGAAATTCAGTCTCAAATTTTCTCATGTGGTGTTTGATGAAGGTGCTGGAGACTGTTGTCGAACAAGCTGCTCCAAAATCTCCCAAAGAACTCTTAAAATATTAAGGCCGACCAGAACCACCTTAAAGACCTCCAACCTCCAAGACCACGAGCACCAATGAGAGAACTCCAGTATAGCTTCATAAAGAACCACAACACTCGATGAGCACAGGAGCCACGACAACCAGCGACAGGACGTCTAGAATCTCCTCAGTCCCCTCAACCTCCTAAATTATCACTAGAACCACCTGAAAGGAACAACATCCCACTCAGTGATCATTAGAACCAGCTCAGCACCTTCAGACTCAGATACAGGAGCCTCCAACGGGACGACTGGAACGTCCTCAACGACCACAAGAACGACCCAAAGCGGCGGTTCCCAACCTGGGGGTCACGACCCCTCGCTGAGGTCACATGATGATTTACAGACACACAAAATAAAAGAGGTTTGGTCTGAGAAGTGACTTGTCTGATGAAAAGAGACGGTTCTGCTACAGGGCGACTGTAAACATGTGACTTCTGTCTGTGTCCCTTCTCTCACGTGTTCAGGTTGAATGAATGAATGAATGAGTCATGTGATGCCGCTCATCCTCTGAGAGCTTGAAGAGGTGGAACTGATGACGAGCAGCAGGTTGGATGAATGGATTGAACTTGCAGACGTCACGGATCAGAGTCTCTCCACAGGAACCTACAGCTGCTTTGACATGGCAGCGCCGACTAATCCTACAGCTCAGGGTTCATGGTGTCGACCGTCTGAAGCTGCATTCCTTTTACATGGCATCAATTCAAGTGGAGGTTTTCAACAGACCCGAGTTCTCTTATTGTTCAACTGGATTTATTCTCATATTTTTACTTTATTATATTACTGTTTTAATTGAATTCAGTTGAGAGACGGCAGGAAATGAGGGACAGATGGGAATTACTTGCAACAAAGCGAGTTAACACCGAGGCCTCCAGGGCGCCTCTGATTGGACTTGGTCTGCGTGGATCCTCTCGGGTTCACTGACGAGTTTCAAACCCTGAACTTCCGTGTCTGGATGTGTGATTCACAACATTTACAAACTGCTTCATCACTTTTAAAGTCTGAATGTTGCCTCTTCCACAAACAGACAGGAGAATGTAAACAGATGGGAGGCCTCCTGCTGTGCTCTCCTTCTGTCTCTGATGTCCTGCAGGCATGTACACAAACACATATGTGCATATAGACTCTGCTGATATAGGAAACTGTGACAAAGACAGAATCACAGCTACCTTGTTAGAAACCGGCCTGAATGGAGCATTAATGTTTCACTTTGGCTCAGATGTGACTCAGTGTTTCATAAAGACACTGAATCTGACTTCAGCTCAGCCTCAGCGACGGCGTTAAATATTCAGCAGGGTTTGTAATAATTTGTGTCTCTCAGAGTGAGTCACACACGGCTATTTTTACTGTACAGTAGCACAGCAGTCGGCCACGTCACGCAGTTTATGAAGAGCAGATCTCAGCAGACGAGCGAACCTGCTTCTATCGATCGATCTGAACAACAAGCTGCTCGACATTAAAGCCGTGCACTGATGTCAGAGTATTTATAGCCGGCAGCAGAGGCCTATTTCACCGTGGAGGGATACGCTGGTGTGTGAGGAGGTAATTAAACCTGAATCATTGATGTTCATCTCTCTGTCTCGTCTGACTGCTGCTGGCTTCTAACTGAGCTCCAGGCGTTACAGGATATATCTGAAATTTCATGCTGTACATCCTTAAATAAAAGCTGGTATTCAACTTATAGGAGCCTGTCTCTAATAAAGGCTTCACAGAAAACACTGAGGAGCAGGTGGATTTACCTGCACTAGAGTCAAGTCACCTCTCTGCTCAAATCACTTTCTCTTTTCATTCATTAACAGACTGCATGGAAATTACTGAGACTTCACATTTCAAATTTTACAGAAACATAAGGAGTGAAGCCCTTTGAGACAATGGACGTTTAATGTGAAATACCAGAGCAGGACAGCGATAAACAAGCAGCACAGTAGAAACAACTGGTCATAATCAAAGAATGAAAACATGGTTTGGGTTGAACGTGATAAACCAGCTCTGCAGTATATTTGGTTTTGCCTCATCTAACTTCCTTGGTTTCTTTAACACTGTGTGCCAAACTTGTTGTGTGTCTTTCAGGTTGCATCGTCATTTCCCTGTTGTTGTATAATTTTCTTTCCATCCTCCTGACATCTGGACTTGTGTGATATGACGTCTGACGTCCAGACCAGAAACACGACTAATCAGTGACGCCTGTGAGGATTTTAGTCAAACTGACAGAAACTACGAGCTCGGCAGCCTCATAATCCATCAAACAGCAAAGATTCACTCAAATCAAACAGGTCACTGATCTTTCGGACTTCATGGGGTCAAAGGTCAACTACTAGAACGTGAATAGTTCACTAAAGCATCATAAGCAATAACTAACTATTCATTGAACCCTGTACAGACTCATTTCACATTAATGAGGAAGTGACGCTCACATGTTGTTTGGACTCACACAAACAGGAGTTTGCGACCAGAGTTATTTCTATCTTGATTGACAGTGAGATGGACCAATCATTCGTGTACAAGCTTCAGATAAACAGCAGGACTGATGCTAAAATGTGGGAACACAGTTACATCACTGACAGAAGAAAGAAGTTTTTATAACTGACAGGACTGATGAACAAAACTACCAAAATAAAAGTCAAGTTGTAATAAACTGGAACTCTGATCAAAGCTCCAGTTGAGCAAAGGCCTGAGTCACTGTTGCTGCTGTCGGACCTGACTCAGACTCTCAGCCTGTAAAGGACCATCCAAGGACACAGACTACAGACTGTGAATAAAGAAGCACCGGCTCCCGACAGACAGAGATAACAGGACGGTCACTGACCTGGAGAATGAACCCAACCTGCTTTAAATAAAAAGATTCAGCAGGTAAAATCACTTGTATCTGTTCACCATTAATCATGAATATCCTCACATGGACGTCCAGCTATGAGCTACAGGGTTTATGATTTATTCTCTTAATAATCAAAAGCTCCAGAAACCTGAACTGACCTCACGGTTGTTTTGGTCACCAGAAAAGTCTAGAAGTTTGAAATCTACAGCTCCGACACAACCAGACGTCTGCTGATGAAGATCAGGTGATATTATCAAAAGCTCCAGAGGAGCAACTAAAGGCACTTTGTGGCGAGATTGTTTTTAAAATTGATTTTCCTTTTTGAGTGAAGAAAATGTCTCCACTCAGAACTGACAACACTCAAACATGTACCAAGTTCACACAACACTGTTCAGATATATAATGACAGACCCGACAAATGTGGACTTGTTTTCGGCCAAATTCAGTATATGAGTGATTCACTGAGCAGCACATTCATTTAATAAAATGTCAGTAAGAGTTACTCAACATATTAAGTGACTCACGGTTAGTTTGGACAGTGGGAGCAGCAGGTACATTCGTTTTTAGGATCATCAATTATTTTTTCAATGAATCAACTACATGTGTTTTCTATATAACTAAAAGGATTCAGTTCATGATGATATAAAAAAGCAAAAAGCAGAAAATATTCAGACTGGAGAAGCTGGAACCAGATAATTTTGGAGATTTCCCTCAACAAGTAACTTAAACTAAGCACATGTCGTCTCTTTCTGTCACTGTGAACGACAACAGAGTCGAACTCATGTGCTGTGATGAAGTCATGGGTTGTGAACAGAGCTGCATTGATTTCTCCATCAGAACAAACGGGCCACAAAAACAAGCAGCAGCAGTCTGCTGTGATTGTATCTGCAGACACACACACACACACACACACACACACAGCAAGACAAACTCATCAGAGTGAAGACTGCAGGAGACTAAACTGCAGATCTGGAGCTTTCGATCAGCTGAATGATCTTCATGTGTTTCACCTCCAAACAGGCTTCACCACTCAGATTCAATTATAAAAACAATTAGCATCAGTATCAGTTTACCCACATTTTGAGTTCTGAAATTAGGTTTAGGGTTAATTATCTTTTAAAGTATTAATAAAATAAACTGTAAGAGGCAAAATCCAGCTGACACAAATTAAGAAACAAAAACAGAAACTGAACATTTGAAGAAACAGAGCAGATATCAGTCACATGTCTCTGAGTTGTCACGGTTAGCGTAGCTTAGCATAAAGACTGGAAACAAGAGGAAAGTGTTTCACACACAAAGACACATGAAGAGTCAATAAAATCTGTTTGCTGTTTTGTTAGAAATTAAACTGCAACAGTTTATACAAGTGCAGCTGAAACCATTAGTCTGTCAAGCAATTAGTCATTGACAGAAAATTAATTATCAACTATTTTGATAATGAATTTTTCCTGTAAAAACATTTGATGGTTCCAAATTTTCTGTTTCTCCTTTGACTGATGTGAATGTGTCTGTAACAGTCTGAATGTGTCTGTAATAGTCTGAATGTGTCTGTAACAGTCTGAATGTGTCTGTAACAGTTTGCAGGTTTGTTCTGTTGCTTGGAGCAAAGCAACATTGTGAAGGTGTCACTTTGGGCTCTGGATCATTGTGACCACATTTCTCACTGTTTTCAATAATCGATCGATCGACGGAGAAAAGAATCAGCAGATGAATCCAGAATGAAAAGAATCATTAGTTTCAGTCCTGAACAAAATAGTTCAAAATGAGCTCCAACAGGAAAAATCCTGCTTTTACATGAATGAGGAGGAAAAATCCTGTGACGACAGAAGATGGAACAGAAGAACAGACTCAGACACAGTTTGATGCTCTGGACACTTTGAGGACATTTGACTGATGATACTTTTACTGTGGTAACATTTTCAATGTAGGACTTTTACTTGGAATATTATTTAGTACTTTACTGAATATTTCCTCCATCACTGGTTATAAAGGACAAACATGAGGCCTTTCTCATGTCAGTTGATTTTCAGCTTCACACTGACAGACTCTGTCCAGACCCAGTGAACCTGTTCTGGTCCACTGGTTCTTCCTGTTCTCACCACAGGTGCATTAACAGTAAAGTGATGCTGTGACTGTGTCCGTGACTGTGTTTAATGCTGAGCTGTGGAGGGACACAGCACAGAGGAGCTCACCCAGCCCGCTGACCTCCTGGCGGATGTTCAGTCGGTTCCTCTCGTCGGCGATGGCCTTCAGCATCTGCTGCAGGGAGCCGTCCAGCTCTCCGCCCTCCTCCTCCGCTGCACCCACACTCTTACACAAACCGGGGAACGACGCCATCTCCGCGCCGGGATCATGACAGTCCGGGCTCACAGCGACCGACGGCCCCGGCTCACGGCAGCTAGCAGGCGGCTAACGGGAGCTAACAGGAGGGGGGACACCCGGAGCGAGTCCAGAGCCGGATCCAGACCGAGGCTCCGCAGACCTGCCGGGTCGTGGAGCCGGGGAGCAGCCGGGGAGCAGCCGGGGAACAGCAGGCAGGTCGGGCTGCTCAGGAAGCCTCTGGTCCTTCTGTTGTGCGGATCAGCTGGAAACACCCCTCACACTTCCTGTAACAACACGAGGCTCTTAAAGAGACACACACCCGAGACCCGACAGGTGTGATGGACAGACCTGTCACCCGGACGAGCCGAAGACCAAACCGGAAGCAGACCAAAGGCTCATTATCCTGGAGTTTAATAATCCAAATATTAACTTAGTGTCTCAGATCTTTAACAAACCTCGAGTTTTTACATTCTTCATCACGCATCACTTTTCATCATTTACTGCTGACTGAAAGTTTTCCACCTGTAATAAATGAATAAAATCAGTTCATTTCCAAACTAGAAATAATCAAACTTCAAGTCTTTTTACTTTCAGTTGAAAACAAAGTGTTAATGTTTCTGGTCCGTGTTGTTATTGTGTGTATTAGTTAATATGCGATGTAGTGATGAATATTATTGATTCAGAAAAGTGACACTTTATCTAATATCTTGTGTTGATCTGCGTTTCCGTCCTTCGGCGCCTCTCGGGTCATGAATCAAACGCTCCCCGGCAGAGGCGCCGCTTGGCGGCGGCAGCAGCAGCCTGTCAGTCTCCGCCCGCCCGGCGACCGAAACAGGACATAAGTCCGTTAAAAAAACTTACCAGAATAAAGAAAAATGAGAACTATTCACCTGTTGGTTCATTAAAATCTTGGCTTGAATATTCTTCAGCCTTCACAGTTTGACAGTCGAGGTTTAAATTAGCATCCGGCTACAGAGCTAGCTAACGGCGGCTAAAGCTAACTAAGGTTAGCATCAGGACTCTTTAACTGTTTAAACAAATGTTAAATGACGAAATAAAACGTATCACCGAGGAGTTCCGGTGCTTCTCTGGGCGGATGTGACGTTTGAATCTGTCTGTGTTTCTGCTGTCTGGAGTTTTAGTTTCGGTCTGTCGACGTCCTGCAGCCGCTCAAACAGGTGACGGTGAAATCTGTGACCCGTCAGATTCTGTGACGCGACAGAAACAAACAGCGAACCAGCCGTGACTGTTTGATGACTTCCGGGATCGTCATCTGAACTTCAGCCTCTCATCAGGCAGTTTGAACGTTAAAAGCAGACAAACAGTGAAACTAACAGGATCTGATGATCTGAGGGGAACAGAAATCTGCGGAACACCGGCGCTGCCCGGCGGCAGACTCCGCCCGCCCGGGTGACACGGGGATGTTAAACGAGTGCAGCCTTTGTTTGAGACAAAGAATGACGTCATTGTCTCACGAGCTCCGAACTGTGGAAGGTGTGTCTACCTGCGGACACACAGGACACGCCCCCTATTGGAAACAGCCCGGAAGCGGTTCGGTTCTGGATCCAGGACCACGTGGAGAAGACAAAAACCAAACTGAGGCAAACAGATAAAACTGGACAAATACAGAAAAAGACGGTGGAGACAGAATCAACAGTGTCTGAATCTCAGATTCCTCAGTTTAATTTCATTCTGTTTTTCTACAACTGTCCAACACGTCATCATTAGAGTCAAAATTTAATAAGATAAAACATATTAAAACAAAAGATATTACGACACGTAGTTTTTTTTCTTGGCCCATTTTTAAGATGGCCTCTCCTCAGCAGGGACCTGTGGGCCCCTGGTGACCCTCCTCACCTCCACAGGTTTAACTGCTGTGTGACGTTATTTTATTAAACACAAATGAAATGAAGGACGTGTGAGCAGAATATTCACTGAAGCTCAAACTACAACAAGATTTAGAACTCGATTCTGACTCGTCTCCTTCACAGGAAGTAAAGATTAGATAATAATGCATGAAGCATCGTTTCACAGCTCGTCATTTCAGTTTATCTTGTCTCACATTAGCGTTTAATAAAGTCACCACAAACTGAACTTTTGGTCTTTCAACAGTCCGACACAGCAGCTTCATGTCTCTGCTGTCAGGAACGTCCGTCCACGAACAAACACGTTCAGGTCGTTTAGATCTGTTTTATTATTGCAGAAAACGTGAAGAAGAACAAAGGCGAATCAGATGAAACCTCGTCGGACGTCTGCAGGTCGTCCTCCCATCGGTCGGGGCCTCCGGAGCTCGCTCTGAGGTCGTCCAGGCGGACCGATGGGGTCGTAGCGAGGCCGGGGGAGGAGGCCGTGGGGGAGGTTCGGTCTCTGGTCGTACTCCCCCCCGATGATCCCGGGCAGCGGAGGGAAGAGGGGGAGGGGGACGGGGACGGGGCTGAAGATGTCTCTGGGGTTCCGGTGGTAAGGAGGGAGGGAGCGGTGACGAGCGCGTCGGAGGTCACAACGAAGTTTATAACTGCGCTTGTAAAGCTGAACAGAGAAATGATGTTAGAAGATGTCAAAGATAAATGATGAAGATCATCCAAAGGCAGTTTTGAGCTCTTGTCTGAGTTCGGAGCTGAGTTCGGGGTTAAAATAATCAACCTAAAGAGAAATAAAATGAATTCATTACAGCTTTTCTATCTGTTTGCCTGAAAACGTGCGTCTCTTTCTAAACTTCAGTTTCTGAAACTCTGAAGTTTAGGAAAATCTCTGCCTGCAGGGGGCAGAATACGTTTATGATGCTGAAAAAACAGCACATTTAGTAAAAGGGGCAAATGCAGATAATCCTTTGATTTCCAAACAAATAATACTCATGAACTGATATATTAATAAATGAATTATCCCTAATTACATCAATCAGCTCTGACTTCAGAATTTCAATGCGAATTTAAGTTTCATTGATGGAAACCATGTATTTATAATGGGGGTCTCACAGATTGATAGTTTTCATGCTAATAAATAAATGTTAACAAGGTTTTATCACTTTAAAATCCCATAATCAGTCTCATTAAAGATGTCTTTTTTATGAGTCAGTCAGTTTTTACCTCTTCATTTATTTCTGCTGGTTTATTTATATGTTTATTTTTATGATGTGTAAGAAACGTAGAAAAGTTGTGATTAATATTTGGTGACTGTGTGTGTTGCTCACCTCTTTCCAGTCTGTGTCTCTGGGTCTGCTGGGATCTGAATCTGAACCACAACACAGAAGACTTCATTAATGAGCTCATTTCTTTTATTCCAGCTGCTCTGACCGTGACAGGACGAACATCAGGTCACCTGGAGTCACCGTCTCACCTGTGAAGTCTCTGCGGTACAGGTGTCTCCACAGCGTGGAGTCGGCCGTCGTCGTGTTGAAGTGTCTGCAGACGGAGGACAGTCTCACCACAGAGCCGACGTCCAGCAGTCTGAGGACTCTGAGGACGAGCTCTGGAGGAAGAGCAGCCAGACCGAAGGCCACCGGCAGAGCCATCGCTGGAAACAGCACAGAGACGACAGACAGCGACCTCAGCACTGTGCTTCTACTGTCACATACTGACATGAAACAAACACCGACATTTACAAAAGCTTTATCTTTCAAGCCTGTTCTGCAAACTGACTCCTGCCTATAGAGCAGCAGGAGTCTGGCTTCATGAACACTCCTCTGGAGTCTGAAGCAAAAAACAACAAGACTTTTATGAAATAATTCAGTCAAAGCAGCGTGAAGCTGCTACAGAGAAGCTGACACCATAATCCCATCAGAGCTGCACGTGCTGCTTTCAGAGCAGCGAGGTGAGTCTTTACCTTCTCGGGCGGCAGCGATCAGCGGGTACGCCAGCTGGTCTTTGAAGATCCGGGACAGTTTGTTCAGATCTTTGAAAGCTGCAGCTGCACTTTCTCCTGGACAACAGACGTGACATCATATTAGTTACTCACAGAAGCTCTCACGCCGGGTTGGGTCAAACGCACCAATCAGAGCTCTACCTGGCCACTCGTCAGTCACGTAGCTGGATGGACTCAGACACAGTTTCCGGACCGTGTCGACTGTTTGATTCACCTTCAGAGTCGCTGCGGAGCAAAGAAACAGGTTCAAAATACGACAAAAGTCTGAACAGTCAAATGTCGTCGTAAACAAAAATGTGGATGCATTTGATCCCACAGCTGTCGTCACTGACCCGGATCAGAAACTCACCGTTAATGACGAGCATGGAGTCCATCCACACGGCCACCACCATGGCCAGACTGTTCTCACACAGAGGATGAGAGTACTGCAGCTTGTAGACTCCAGCTGCTGACCTCCACCCCGCGGGCATGTCACCAGGCTTCAGCTCGCAGCCCTGAACACACACACACACACACACACACACTGAGGTGTTTTATGACTGACTGATTTCAGTCATTCAGTAAGAGGCCTCTCTGCAGACTCACCTGAGGAGCAAAGCCAGTTTCCAGCATCAGCAGGTGTCCGGCCACCATGATGGCGTCGCTGGGACTCGTGCTTTGGGCTGAGTGGTAGAGGAGCTCCAGAGAGAGAGGAGCCTGACCCTCCTCCGCCTCGCTGCACAGCATCGGCTCCCAGCTGGAGCCCGAAGGTTCAGAGTCCAGCGTGTCGGGGGTCTCCTCACACACGGTCGCTGCTGCACGGCTGCTGCCGCCGCCCGGCTGTTTATCACAGAGACGTTCAGACAGAAGGAAACTGAGCAACAACTGCTTCGACAAGAACGTCGGTTTGGAAACATGGAAACATTAAATTCCTCGAAGCAGCAGCAGGTTTAACACTTACACATATCTGCACTTGTCATATAAATGTATGAGTTGTAGTCTTGTCATTATGTCTTATGATAAACTGTCTTATGCTGAAGTGCACAGTTTGATATTTGTCTTTTCTGCTTCTCTCGTGAAAACGTCCAACTGCTGGAAATGGAATGAAATGGAATGAAATGTTATCAAAAGTGAATCTGTGGCCTCCAACATTTAATTCTCCACAGACAGAGAAACCTGGATCATCTTCACTACAAACAATGAGGATAATATCTCAGCTGTGGAGGAGCTGATGTTTGCTTCTTCCTTTTCTTTGGCAAAATATTTTAAATAAAATCAAAGGGAGAAACATGCTTCTGTTCCATAATAACAGAAAAACAGCTCCTGGCCTCTGATTTGAGGATGTAAACAGGACTGAAACTCATTTGAATTTGAGTACAATACTCCCTGTGGTGATGAGAGAAATGACTCAGCATTAAACATGCTGAGCTTCACTGGCAGCTGTCGATGTTGATGTGAGGATTATTTTCAACTGAAGGTGCCAGTTTCAATTTCAGAGTCTTTTTCATCAACAAGTCCAAACAGATTCAGTCTGACAATGAAAAGTTCATACTGGAATTTATTTCTTCTATCAAACGCTTCACTGATAAACTACTTTCATTTTGTTCCTTCATGTCTTCATTTCACACCACAATAAATGGGATGGATGGAAACTCTGGATAATCTCCACTGAGAAACTGCAGCATCACCAACAACATGTGTTCAGAGACAGTGGTTTCATGGGAGAACCGGAACAACTGTAACATCACTTTCATTTCTCAAACTTTGGTTTGGCTACAAAAACATAAATACACACAGATCATACGACTGTAGTTAGTAAATGATTTGAATTGGTATCATAGATGATGTTACTGTGTGTTAACACAGCTTCAGTCTGATAAGATAAGATAAGATAAGATAAGATGTTCCTTTATTAGTCCCACAATGGGGAAATTTCCAACATTGTTTCAACATTTGATTTATCTGTAACGTTACATCATGTTTTCTCATTTCTACACTATGACAGATAAAAGTGATGAATATATTAATGCATCAATAATTATAATCCATTTATATCATATATATCATTCTGAAATGAGCCAGTCTGCAAAATGACTATGTTTCAATTCAGTTCAATTCAGTGCATTTTCTTACTTTAAGTATATCTTGATGTTCACACATTTGTACTTTTACTGAAGTGACATTTTGAGCTTCACTTGTAACAGAGTATTTCTACACTGTGAATTTTACCAGATGATTCCACGATGAATCACTCACCTGGCTGGACGTCATGGCAGCAGTCTGTCGGTTCTGTCGGTTCTGCTCTTTCCTCTGGTTCTCTGCTGGTCTGCTGGTCGGCGTGCCGGTGGAGGAGGTGGAGCTGGTGGAGGAGGTGGAGGTGGAGCTGGTGGAGGAGGTGGAGCTGGTGGAGGAGGTGGAGCTGGTGGAAGAGGTGGAGCTGGCAGCTGCAGCTTCAGGCAGGATGACACAGATCAGGTCTCCGGAGACGATGCCGCAGGATGACAGAGTCTGACCGGTGTCTGACAGAAGCTCTGAGCCGTTCAGAGACAAACCAAACTCTGTTTCTGTGCTGAGAGAGAAACAGAAAACTGTTTCACATGAAGGAAATCAAACGTTCGGCCTGAACCGTGACCCAACAGGATTTTAACTATAAAACACAGAAGTGACATCTGAGTGCATGTTAGCCAAGACTTTATCAATGAAAGCAACTAAATTAGCTTTTAAAATAGTTTAGTAGTAAAATATCTAAATACAATCTGACAGAAATGACCATGTTAATCTGCTTCTATCTACAACGTTAATAAGAAAATAACAAACAAACAGAAACGTATGATATAAAAAGCACAACATATCATCATCGAAAGAAAGAAAACAAAATAAAACAAAGAATGAAAAGCAAAAAATAGAAAGACAGCAGAAACATAAACACCATTACAAGAGTTTTGTTCTTCTGCTCTTCTCAGGTCTTTAATGATCCTTATTTAACAGGAAAGTGTTTTTGTGAATGAAGCATCTGGGTCGTGTCTCAGAGACGTGTCTGACCTGAGTCCATGAGAAGACAAAACCGTGTCCTTGATGTGATCTCTGAGCTCCTTCAGACTGGGTTCTCCTCCCTCCATCTCCACCCTGCTCGTCTGACGGTTGATCCGAAGCCGCAGCTTCATGCTGGAGACGACATGAACACAACACATGCTTCACTTTTAACCTCACACAGGATGAACGGTGTCGTGCTGAGACTCATGACATCTGCAGCTATGTTAACAGGACATGTTGGGTTTCATCAGAGTCCATCTTCCTCCCTCCCTCCTCATCATACCTTCATTTACTTACACAAGAAATGGAGCTGAATGGACTTCTGGTTTTATTCAGGACACAAATTCCACTAATGGTTATTAAATATGATGCACTAGACGGGTTTGGAGTTATTGTGTTGTTGACTGAATAATAATAGTTCAAACATATCTCAGTCCACATACTTTTGGCCACATGACATGACCTGATATTAAACCTTCATCTGTTTTTACCAACAAACTTTGCTGAATCTTGTTTGTTTAGATCAAAGACTGAACAAAGTTTTCACTCATATATAGAAGAAGAGCAGTTTTAAAGATTTGGGTCTTTTTCTCATTAACTAATGAGATAAATATTTCATACAATTGTTCATTATTATGTTCAAAGTTTTCCAGCTAAAACAGAAACTCATCAGTCTGTTTGTTCTTGTTTCTGGATGAAAGTTCAAATGATGAAAGCAGAATCATGAATCTCCATTTTTTTTAATTTTCTGATGAGTCATTAATGTTAATGAGACTCTGCGGGTTTGTTTTCACCTGAAATCAAACTGGTCAGATTTCAAAGTTAATTTGAGAATAAATTCAGATTCAGACATTAATTAAAGTTTGACAAACATTCACACCGACGTGTTTGCTCAATATTATAAATATAAAATATGACAAGACATCAGAAGTTTAACTTTTGTTGTTTCAGAGAAAATAAAAAGTTTCGTTTTCGTTTCTTCTCTGAACATTAAAAATAAAGTCAAACAGTGAATCTTTGCTTTAACTACGTCAGTTAGTTAGTTGGTTCGTTAGTTGGTTCGTTGACTAGTTAATCCGCCGTTTAGCTGCTGAAAACAATGAGAGATTCAGAGACAAACAGAAAAACACTCACATGAATCAACAAAGAGATGAAATCAGCTGCTTTTATAACGTTTCTGCTCCAGAAACAAACCAAACAGCGACGAGACGAACAGGAACTGATCAACGGACCACTTCCGGTTTACAGAGTGAAGGTTTTCAAAATAAACCTTTAATATGTCAAATGCACTAGAGAAAACTTTCACATTTTTGTTCATTTAAAGATAAAATACTTCTTTCATAAAAAGGTCTAAACCTATATTAGAGTTTATTTGCATTTTTTTGTTCCATTTGAAACCTTTATGAGAACTTTCCTCAGGAAGTTTATTTGTAAGGTTCAAGAACAAGACAGTTCAAAGTGCTTCACATGAAACAGAAAAAGACAAAAAATAAATATAAAACAAACACATGATGACATATAAACACACGTATGAATACGATTACAAAAGAATTTAATAAAGTGGAAAACACATGTTCATCTTTACATTATGTTTAAATATGATGTCTGATGTGTTTGAACTCATTCCTCCTTGAAAAATAAAAACTTGGTTTATTGTTTATCATGTTGTGTTTTATTGTTGACAATGTGACAATTGAAATGTCATTAAAACTATTCTTTTGTTTTGAAGGCCACTCGTTAAACTTCCGGCTCCACTTGGCTCGTCTCTTCTAAACTTGACTTAGCTTATTTAACTACAGTTACGGCAAGCGAGCAGCTCGGTTATTAGATAAAACTCTTCAATACAAACTCTTTAATACAAACTCTTTAATATCAGTTATTCTGTGATTTTGCAGTTGAAGCAAAAAATAAAACAACAGTTTTTTGTCTTTAGACGTAAATTTTTCCTGCGTCATGTCGAATTAACAATCGCGTTTTGCTGTCAAACTGCTTGCGGGCTTCCGTAGCGCTCAGGCTGTGGACACTTGGCGTCAAACAACCGGTGAAACGCAAACTAAACTTTAAAATCAAACCTTCTCGGATCAACAATGAGTCGAAATTATAACGATGAGCTTCAGTTTCTGGATAAAATCAGCAGCAACTGCTGGAGGATTAAAAAAGGTTTCGTTCCCAACATGCAGGTGAGACACAGTTGTAGCTGCTAACGTGGCTAACTGTTAGCTTCCATAGCCTCAGTTTGATACAGCCGGTTAGCACATGTTGGCTACTTATAGACACTTTAACCAGGCAGAGGCTCTTTTCTGATATCTGACAATTATAAACTAAATGTTGTCACGAGAATCAGTCGAATTATCCCTGAAATCAGCTGCAAACCAAAGTTAAAGCTGCTGACGAGGATCAGAGATGCAACGATTAGCTTTAATACATGAGCCGAATTAAAGGGAGGATCCTATAGATATGAAAACATGTCAAATATTTTGATTATAATCCACATTATGGCTGAATAGGCTTCCTGAAGCACAGTTCACTGTTTTTCTAATTGAGTTCAGTGCGATTTAGAACAAAACCACAAACCACATTCATCATCAGTTACATCTGATGCTTGTCTTCATCTGTCATTTGATGAAACAGAAGTTAGGTTCAGGTCTGAGGACTAGGTTTTGACACAGGGACCTTTCTGCTCTTGTCTCATTTCTGTCTGAGACAATTTGGAAAAATGTTTCTTTTCTGTGCATTTTTAAAAACCTCAGCGATGTTTGAAGGAAGCAGAGAATGGATTCACCATAAAAGAACCTGTAATCATTCTAGTTTGTTATTGTATTAAAGCTTCAACAATCATCTACATGAACAATAAAACTTTTTGTCTTTCAGGTTGAAGGAAACTTCTATGTGAATGATTCCCTGGAGAAGCTGATGTTTGAGGAGCTCCGTAACGCCTGTCGAGGAGGAGGTCAGCTGCTCTCCACCTGTTTAACTCACTGAAATCACCTGCACACCTTTGACTGATGTTCTGGATTTGATTTCAGGTGTGGGTGGATTCCTTCCAGCCATGAAACAAATTGGGAACGTAGCAGCGCTGCCGGGGATCGTACACGTGAGTGTCATGATGACGAAAGCGTCAGAGAGGTTTGATCATTGAAACGTGTCAAAGCTACGAGTGTTCACATTTGCTCTGATTGATCCACAGAGGTCCATCGGCCTCCCGGACGTTCACTCTGGATATGGATTTGCGATTGGAAACATGGCGGCCTTCGACATGAACAACCCCGATGCTGTGGTGTCTCCAGGTGCGTTTCTCATGTTTGTCTTAGGGGTGCAACGTCCTGTTTCCTCCATCTGATAACGTCGTGTTCCGTCTGCCCTGCAGGGGGCGTTGGTTTTGACATAAACTGCGGCGTCCGCCTGCTGAGGACGAACCTGGACGAGGGAGACGTTCAGCCGGTGAAGGAGCAGCTGGCCCAGTCGCTGTTCGACCACATCCCAGTGGGAGTCGGATCCAAGGGGGTCATCCCCATGGGAGCCAAGTAAGGAGGGGCCCTCCGGGACTGAGTCTAGACCCCAACGCAGACCCTCCGCACCTGTTTACCTGTGTGTCTGTGTGATGTGTTCAGGGACCTGGAGGAGGCTCTGGAGATGGGGGTGGACTGGTCTCTGAGGGAGGGCTACGCCTGGGCCGAGGACAAAGAGCACTGCGAGGAGTACGGCAGGATGCTGCAGGCCGACCCCAACAAAGTCTCGTCCAAGGCCAAGAAGAGAGGCCTGCCGCAGGTATCCCAGCAGCCCCGGCGCTCAGATCAGGAAGCTTTCCCACTGTTAAACTTTCTGTAAAATGACTTTGATGATGTGTGTGGACGTTGACGAGGAGGTGCCCTGTGTCTGAAACAGCGTGACTCCTCCTCCGTGTGTTTGTGTGTTGAAGCTTGGGACTCTGGGAGCAGGAAACCACTACGCTGAGATCCAGGTGGTGGACGAGATCTACAATGACTACGCCGCCAAGAAGATGGGCATCGACCACAAAGGTCAGGTGTGCGTGATGATCCACAGCGGCAGCAGAGGCCTCGGACACCAGGTGGCCACAGGTAGGAAACGTTCTCAGGTTCCTCAAGTTTCATTGTGGTCAGAGAAGCTTTTTCTGTCTCAACCACTTAAAAAACAGATTGAATTTTTCTTCAGGTTTTTACAGCGTCTGAAAAAGTCAAAGATACTTTGAACGAATTCAGACTTTGTTAAAATGTTCTGAACGTTGTCGACAGACGCTCTGGTCGCGATGGAGAAGGCGATGAAGAGAGATAAGATCACAGTGAACGACCGTCAGCTGGCCTGCGCTCGCATCACCTCACAGGAGGGACAGGACTATCTGAAGGGGATGGCTGCGGCAGGAAACTACGCCTGGGTCAACCGCTCGTCCATGACCTTCCTCACCAGACAGGTGAACACGTGTCTGACAGAATCACTGCTGTTTTAGTCAGTGAACAACAGGACAGACATGGAACATGATTACATTTGATTATAGGCAAGAAAACAGGACCATTTGCACTTTGTAGTAAAACGTCTGACTCCCAAAAGTCTTTGTCCTGCTGGAAGTCGGTGTAGAAAGTTGGATGATTAACTCTCAGTCCTGCTCTGAAGTTCTGACTGTTTTCAGTCTGAGTGATTCTTGATAAAACCGGGTCCAGGATCAGGATCTAGAGCACCAGCGTCACTTTCTCTCTTTGTTTTTCAGGCCTTTTCCAAAGTGTTCGGCAGCACGCCGGACGACCTGGACATGCACGTCATCTACGATGTTTCTCACAACATCGCCAAAGTGGAGGAGCACGTGGTGGACGGGAAGCAGAGGACTCTACTGGTCCACCGCAAAGGATCCACCCGAGCCTTCCCCCCACACCACCCCCTCATTCCTGTAGACTACCAGGTACAGAACTCCTCAGACCGGATTCATGATTGGATCAGGTTTTCAAAGTGCTGCAGATTTGACTCTGTCAATGGTTCCTTCTTCGTCTTGTTTCCAGCTCACAGGTCAGCCGGTGCTGATCGGAGGGACGATGGGAACCTGCAGTTACGTCCTCACAGGGACCGAACAAGGCATGACGGAGACGTTCGGCACCACCTGTCACGGAGCGGTACGAGTCCACATCAGTCCACATCAGTCCGCAGGTTTTATTATGACAATCATCAGATCAAAGAGCTTCAACCAACCCGCTTCACAAAAGAGCTGATTTGATGCCTAAGTATTTGTTCTTTAATGTGAGTGTTCGTCAAAGATCAGGACGGGATCTCATTAATAAGACTTTTGATAAAATGAAGTTTGACTGTTGAACTGAGCAGAAAATGTTCATGGAAACATTTGAGGTTGTTTTTGTAGTTGAGTCGTGTTCTACTGTCCAACTGAATGTTCAGTGAGCTCTTCACACTTTTCAGTCTAATAAGGTTAAACTTACAGAGTCAGAGCCCCTAAAGTCCCAAAAGACACATTTTCATTTTGTGTCGTTTTCCCTCTTCCAAAGTGCCTCAAAGTAGAATTCAGTTCATAAAATGTTATGCTCACTTTTATGAAGTTGTGGTGATCTGAACTCTGGCTGTTCAGGATTATAATATAATGATTAATCCTCCACCCGTCTGCTGTTTCAGGGCCGCGCTCTGTCTCGAGCCAAGTCCCGCAGGAACCTGGACTTCCAGGACGTCCTGGACAGACTGGCCGACATGGGCATCGCCATCCGAGTGGCTTCACCCAAACTGGTCATGGAGGAGGTGAAATGTTTTTGGTCAAGCTTGAAATGTGGTTATGATGCAGAATTTTCAGTACGAGTGCGAACGTTGCTCGTGACACTGAACAGCTTCTGGATTTGGACGATCAATAATTGTTATTGGACTCAATTGAATTTATTTTTTTTGTTTTCAGGCTCCTGAATCATACAAGAACGTGACGGACGTCGTCAACACGTGTCACGACGCTGGAATCAGTAAGAAGGCGATCAAACTGAGGCCGATCGCTGTGATTAAAGGCTGAAGCTGCACGACTCGACATTCAAAGACAATTTACACCAAACAAAGGACGTGATGACGTTAAACAACAAAGAGACGCTTCCAGAGCAGAAGATCTTCACTTCAGTTTGTTTTTGTTGTGGAATGAATTTATGTTGAAGAAACTGAGCAGAGCAGATTGAAAATTTAATTTCTAACCTGAAGAAATGTTTTTTTTTGTGTTCAAGCCAAATCTGTGATCCAAATAAAGGCGATCACTTAAACCTGAATTCTATGTAAAAGATTCCATTACAGTAAATTTTAGCTTGATAAATGTAGTGGAGTAATAAAGCAGCATAAAAAAAAGAAAGTACAAGTACCTCAAATTTGTACTTCAGTACTTGAGTAAATGCACCTTTATCCTGATTTTTTTTTAAAACCTGCACCTGAACTCACCGTGAGTTCGGCTGTTGAGCATTAAATGAGGCAGAAGGTTTGATATCTCATGTAAACACTTTATTGGTTCTAACAGATGTTCTAACAGAAGGTTTATCACCATATCAAAAAAAATAAATCAACACATTTCACCATCAATGAACAATTAATTCATTTGGCAAGTTTTTCTTAGATATGAACAAACCTCAGTTTCCCCTCGGTCTGCTGAAGAAAAATGAAAAGAAAACCAGGTCGTAAAAACCGGAATATTCATCAATAACCATCTCGCCTTGATTTCAAGTGGTAACAGTATCTGAAAATAATCTGATGATCAGCTGACTCTACTTTAGTGGGTTTAGTGAAGACGGAGAGTTGACCTCTCGAATCTGAGTGAAAACTACGACGTGGAACACAAGCACAGAATATTGTGAGGGGATATTTGTGGTTTACGTTGATTGGACTTGGTTCATATAAGTTAATAGCAGGTGAATTAAGTGCAGGGAAGTGCAGATCCTGACCGACGTGTATGAATCAAAACTAACAGACTTTAGAAGCAATAGTTCAATATTTGGGGAAAAACATCCTGATGCATTTTGAGAATTGGTTTATTTAATTAGTTGAAGGATAAGTTTGATGATATTCTATTTATTTATTTTTGTCAACAAATCTCATGTATAGAACCGAACCAACAACTGATCCTAATAACAAATATTGTCTAAATCCAAATGTGGATTCATCCGCTGCTGAAAATAGTTCCCAACAAATGTATTATTTTATATATTATATATTTAAGGATGAAACTATATATTTGATGTTTTACAATGACGTTAGTAGGAACCAGTGGCCTTTGAAGCCGAGAGCCACAAAAACACTGAAACACCGACGCCTTTTCATGGGATTTGTTGACAATCAGAAACATGTAGATTAAAACCTGGACTCAAACTTGAAACGCTTCATGTTTAAGCCCGTATGACCACATTTAACTGAACACAACACTTTCAGGCACTTTCTCCAGAGGTTTTCTAAAGGCAAAGTTTCTGGGAAAATATAAGACATTTAAAGCTGAAGAAAAACCAAATTAGCAGAAGTGCCCTGAACGTCACAGATTAGAAGAGTGGAAACATGAGGGGGACGAGATGAACAGTGAACAAAGTGGGACGTCACAACATCCAAGGTGTTAAAGAACAGAAGCGTCTGTACAGAGTCAGCGGTTAAAAAGTGGATTTGAGTTTTTCACATCAGCAGAAATGATCAACTTGTACAGTCAGATCTCATCGGGTGGTTTCTGTCTCACAGCTCCGTCACAGTATTGCTCACAGTCGAGCGTTGCATAATCAGTTTGTCCAACGTCCTGAATGGCCACAAATGTTTGAATAGAAAATTCATCAAACTGCTTCTGTACACGAGCAAATTCATGTTTCTACATGAGCTGTACATGAATGATTCCTATGAATAAGTTTATGTATTTGTATGGAAGCTCATTACTGCCAAGAAAAGAAAAAAAGATAAAATGTTAGATACGCTAAAATGAAAACACTCATAATAAATTACATTTATGATATATGAAGAATTTTGAGATTCACCAGGAAAAGAGAAGTCAAAGGTTTGAATCACTACGCCACAAAAAGATTTTCAATTCTAAATCAATATAATGAGAAGTCAAGAGTAAGAGAGAAGATTTTCACTTTTAAGTCACAATTATGAGATTTGCAAAGATCAAATTATGAGATACTAATTCAAAAATGACAAAAAATACTCAGTAAATAACAATAACTGAAAGTTCTGACTTTTTAGTATAAAAAAAAATCAGATTTTAAGATCAAAATTATGAAATTTAGAGTCAAAATATAATAAATAAAAGTCATGATAAATAAAAATACTCTAAGTCGTTATTATGATAGTAACTAAAAATTGTGAGATATGAGTCTTTAAGTATTTTTTTTTTGTATCATTTCTAACTTTCAATCCTTTTTTCCATTTTTTGGTACAAACGGGCTTCCATACTTCGTTTCCAGATGGGAATGAAGATTAAAAATAAACTAAACCTAGGAACTTTATTTACATTTTTTAACATCTTATTCTCTTATTTACACTTTGTTCCTCCATTTTATGTTCATTTCCATCTGAAATTAAAATGAGTCATTTCCAGGAAACAAAAATATTCCATTTATCAATTTTATCATAAACTCATCATAAGGAGCTGAGTGAACTGAAACTTGAGTATCTACATCCCATCAGGTAACAAATATAAAGAGTGGTTGAGATAATACTTGAGATTATGTTTGCTTTTAAAATGAGAACTGAGGGAAATAAAGTCTGGATGTTTGCAGATGATGAGTCTGTAACAATTTAACGTCTCACTTCAAACTTAAAATCAAGCCTCCGTCCAATCAAACACATAAAAAAAAAAAAAAAAAATCAATGCCACATTTTGAATAAAAATACTTTTCAGCCCTTATTTTTTGTCCATTCTGTGGCAGCAACAACATCCAAAAAACTCAAATCTAGCATGTTTTGAAATGTGAAGGTCAGACTAGAATAAAGCTATCGTTTCACATAGTGTTGAAGGATATTTACCAGAAAGGTCGCGTCCTCGCCCACAGATCTGTGTTTACTTCTAAAAGCCCTTTCCACACGACTTTCCACAAAGTTCTCCACATGTCTGATCATCAGCCGAGCCCCTTTCGTCTCGAGTCCACGTGGGCAGCTCGTCTCGTCGGCGGCTGGAGGGGTCGAACCGTCCGCCGACCTTCTGTCCACGTCCCACTCAGACAGACGGGGCTTTGTTATGCATTCACTGTTTAAGTGCAAAAGCAGCTCCTATGCTAAGTTCCATTTATTTGTAGTTACTTCATGTGAAGTTTCCTTTCAGTCCCAGTGAACTTCCAGTTTTATTTCCTACAGTTTGGCTCGCTGGAAGAACGCCTGCAGACGGAGGGAAGGGAATTATCAGTGATCCATAAATAAAGAAGCAGCTGGTCTCATTGATTATAAAAAATACACTCGTACCTTAATGTAATTTTTCAGGACTTTGACGTCCGGCTGCTGAATCACTTGACAAAGTTCCTGAAATATTGAGTTCAAAACAGTAGAAACTTTAAAATCTGGAGTAAAATGTTAAAATGATCATCTATCAACATGTTGCAGACGCAGAGGGACGTCTTCAGGCCAACAAGACTGAGACGAACTCCCACTGACACACCAAGTCGTGTATTTCTGTTCTGACCACACTGAGAAGACGTACCTGTGCGATCTCTGGTGACACCTGAAGTGAGGGCAAATACTCCTGCTGCAAGAACTGGATAAACTCCGGCCCCTGAAAGAGAAGCACACACAACTAGTTACAACTAACCAGTGGGAAGAAATTCCTCCATAAATCAAATATGAGGAATATTTCACTTTTTTCACAAAGTTACTTTTATTAAGTAAAACAGTTTTTACCCTTTTGAGATGAATCATTTTCAGTGTGACAGCACACTCTGACAGCGTCTGGAGAAAAAGAAGAGTTCTATTAATAAACTGATAAAATCTGGAGTTTGTTGACTGGACTCTGGTGCGGAAACTTACCAGGACTGTCTGACCGTCTGAGAGGTCAAAGGTCGGTTTGAGAGGAGCCAGGAAACAAGCAGGAACGATGTGTTTGTAGATGAAGTCGGGGAAACCCACCATGCCGTCTTTACCTCCTGCAGGTTTGATCAGAAGACGAGACATAAAAACCATGAAACACTGAGCAGGAAAGAAAATCAATCATCTAAAACCACAGTTAGTTTCTAGGTCTCCTCACCCCACAGCTCCACCAGTTTGGAGAGGATGATGAAGCAGGTTTTCTGAGCGATGGGGTCGGGGAAGTCCACGGCTCCCTGGATGATGGTGAACACGACTCGCTCGATGTTTTCTGCTCCTGAAAGCAAGAACAACTTTCACACCTTCAACAACTTCACTGTACTTTGGCAGAAAGGTTTGCTGCAACTCTTGACCATTTTATCAGTCAAATGAATTTCTGTGTCTCTAACTCACCCTGATTGGCCATCACCTCATTCATTCCACTTCCTGTGACCGTCTGGATGAAGGTGAAGTAGCTCCTCCTCAGCATCTGTTTCTCCAGAGCGGCCGCCTGATCGTTTTCCTCCGCCGGCCGGCCCAACACCTCGAAGATGGCGAGCACCAGCGGCATGAAGACCTGCTGCAGGAAGGGAGACACCTGCCGCTGCGAAGGGAGAAAAGGCTCCTTATCAGGTTATGAAGGAGGGAGTTTAGCTGTAATCTCAGTTTGAGGATCATTGTCACACTCGTCCTGTTTAAGATCATTTCTTCGTCTCTGTGGTGAGATTCGTTCGTACCTTGAACTTGGCCGTCATCTGGCTGATGAGCGGGATGAACTCCTGCAGATCTTTGGCCTCACAGTCCTTCAGCATGTGTTCAGAGGCAGCGGGGATGAAGGGCAGCACCTCCTCCTCCAGGCAGATGATCATTCGGTGCAGGAAGGAGCGGACAGAGCTGCGCAGCACCCCCCGCTGGACGGGGCAGCTCAGTGCAGGCAGGAAGGTCTGCATACAGTCTCTGTAGACCTCCGTGCAGCCACACTGCTTCACCGTCTGCTTGTTGCTGAACGCCTTACTGGTCCGACTAGAAACAGAGGAGGAGGATGACGACTTCAGTTGTGCCGTTGACCAAAATTAATTACAGCAGATTCCGTTTAGGACCTGCAACAGTGAAAAGGTGCCACGAATCCGACTCGGTCCTCACCTGGCGAATCCGACGGCGTGGCTCAGACAGTCGGCGAGGGCGGCCTGTCTTTCCTCCTCCGTCTCCTGCAGCAGTTTGGCGAGCAGCAGGCGGAAGGCGTCCATCAGCGGCAGCAGCAGGCTCCTCATCAGAGCCTGTTTCCTCTCCACAGGACTCTCTCCGTTCACAATCAGGACGCCGGCCGTCTCAAACATGAACAGCTGGTCGTCACTGGTCAGCAGCGCCAGGAAGCCATTTTCCTGGACACAGAAACCACATCGATGTCGACGACCGACTGACTCATATTCTTTTACATTTGATTAAATGATTTCAAATTCTGTAAATCACAATCACTCTGCATGTACGGACACGGCACACGTTGATACTTACAGGAGGAGCCAGTTCGAGCAGGTCCTGGATCCTGGTCAGGATGTCCTCGATGAAGGCATTCAGGTGTTTACTGTTAACACAGGATATAAACGATGTCAAGACCAAAACCCAGTGAGGAAAACTGCCAACACATGGAATCCTACACACTGTGATCGGTTTCTGTCATGTCTGGTCGTTGAGAAAAATGACCATAAAACTGAATCAACATGTCTGATAATCCCAACAAAATCTATTTGTCCACTCAGTGACTGTTTCATGACGGAAGCTGGACTCACTGCAAAGTCTTGACGAATCTGGAGAAGAGGTAGGCCACTCTGCTGCGGACCTTTGGGCTGTTGTGTCTCAGTCCTCTTTGGTCCAGAAACGCCATCTGAAAGTGAACACGACACCGGTCGGCTTTCAACACGTTCGGTCACACAGGTTCGATTTGCAAGACGTGCAGGAAACAAAACCTCGCAGGCAAAGAAAAGCGGCATCATCGATGTATTTTAATGTGCAGGTTTTCTTCGACCTGAAGTCACTCACCAAAACATTTGGGATGTGCTGAGGCTCCACGATGAAGAATTTATCGTATCGAACGACTGTTTCAAAAAACTCCAGAGACACCGAGCTGTGCTGGTAGCTGCTCACGCTGCAGGACACCAGCTGAGGATTCAAAGGAGAAAACAACATTCATCTGTGCAACTTTTCCTGTGATAAAACCAAAGGAAGGAGCAGATACTGAACAAACACGTGACTGACCGTCCTCATCATGTCCTGCAGGGCGCTCGTCTTCGCCGTGTCTCCGGTGAAATGAGCGCCGTGAGACGCTGGCAGGGCCTCGCCCAGCATGTACAGCAGCCTGATGGCCACCTCCACCTCCATGAAGGGAGCCGTCTGCCAGTTCCTGAACAACAGAGGAGACACAAAATGAGCCTCAGTGCTTGTGGCTCAGCGCTGCATCAGTGTCCACCCTGGGAGTAAAGAAGAGGGGGCTCTTACTGCATGGTGTTGGTGAAGACTCGTCGCACGGCCTCCAGCAGCAGCTCAGGAGACACCTGAGCCAGACGATCCAGCAGCATCTTCAGCTGCTTCCTGTACTCCACGAACATGGCCTCGTCCTCGCCCTGACAAACACAACCACAAGATCTGCCGCTGCTTCGTCTTCTCACAGTGAAACAGAGGACAAACAGCGACGACTGCAGAGACTCACCTCGTTTTCAAAGTTGTACTCATCGTCATACGTCAGCTTCTTCATGACAGCGAGCATAATCGCCTGTGGTGAGAAGACAGGAGTGTGAATCCATCCAAACTTCAAATAGACGATCGTATGATTAATGGCATCGTTTCCAATCACTCACCTCGATGTTGGTTTTCTGCTGGTCCGTCAGTTGGGGAAGCTACAAAAACAACAGAAAACGCATGAATTTTCTCTCAGTCGACTAATCAGTTTACCAATATTATCAAAAAAGGATGTGTTACAGCATCAACTCCCTGAGAGCTACAGATATTTATTTAGAAGGTTTAAATCTATGTATCCAGAGCTGAGACTAAATGGACCTTTTGTCAACGGCTCTTTCAACAGTCAGCAATTAACTTTTAAATTATAATTTAAAATAAAACCTTCAAGTAACAAGTTAAGTAAATAAAGGGGTCAAAAAAATGGAAATTGGAAAAGAAGGGCATACTCAAGGTATTTTGTTCCTGCCCTCCTGGACACGGATCGGTCCAGGTGAAGCCTCACCTGTTTGAGGACGTGCAGGTATTCGTAGCAGAAGCCGACGATGTTGGCCGAGATGTCGTCGTCCTCGTGCACCAGCAGCTGCAGCAGCAGCGGCACTTTGGCCTCCACGGCCTGCAGCGTCTCCGCCGCGTCCTTCACGTTTCCGGTCTTGGCCAGTTTGGTCCAGCTCAGCACCAGACTCTGACCCATCCCGTTCACCAGCCGCGAGAACTTGGCCAGGAAGTCCACGTCCTCCTCCTGCCGGGACGGGAAGAGGGGAGTAAAACATTCTGCCATCCAGGAAGTGAGGAGAAGCAGGAAAAGCATGTGACCTCATGACCTCCGGGTGTGAACATAAACATGTGGCTGGAAAGTAAACCTGGACTCTTATCTGCACTGACCTACAAACAGCGACAAGCAGCCGGGTCGGACTTTCTGTGAAGACTAATAATGTTCAATAAAAGACACAGAACTGAATCAATAGGTTCCCACCGGAGCAGTAACATATCTCATTTGTTCATGAAACTAAAAGCTCTGGAGGTGAAGTCGAACCTGTTCCACGTTGAAGAATCCAGCAGACTGCAGGACTTGGCACAGAGACTCCACCAGCTTGGTTTTATCCACAGGGTCCATTCCTTTGTTGATAATTTCAAACAGGCAGTCACAGGCCTCCTCTCTCAGCTCCTCCACTGACATCTGACTCAGCAGCAGGTTCACAAACCTAAGAACACAAGAGGACTCTCATATCAAACTTCCTGCATGCAGCCGGTTTATCAAAGCTTTTCACAGCAGAAGCTAATCAGCACTGACGAGGACTCGATTAAAAAACTAAGATGTGATATCAGCTGGTTGCACGGAGCCAGGTTCGGTGTGTGAACAGCTCGGGGAGAGCAGCGTTCAACACACAGGATATTCAAAGTCTCGTCAACATATTCACACTACACACTCCTCCTGGACACAGACTGAAGATCGAGAGTTTCTAAATTGGTCAACAGAGCTTGTGGATTTATGGGGACAAAAAAAAAAAAAAATCATTTTATGTTCATCGCTCCAACTGACCGGTCGTTGGCGATGAGGTTGAGGTCGATCCAGGACACGTAGGCTCCCACCACCTCCAGGCACTGACAGGTGAGCTCAGGGTGGGACTGCTGGTAGGTCTGCAGGATCTGGAACCAGGACTCCACCAGGTGGGGGATGCACTGCTCCCGCATGCTGTCTTTGATTAAAGTGTTTCTACGCGTCTCCTGAAGGAAACATTCAATACAAGTCTGTCAGTTGCAACTGATCAAATCAGATTGTGACGTTGGTGAAGAAAATGTAATCAAATACAAACATCAGCTTAAAAACAACATAAGATTCTGGCATTTAAAGACGACACATTTCCTGGATCACATGTTCAATCCAGTATTATTTATTAGTCTCATTACTTCTCTTACGACAATGGTGGTTTTGTCTTCGCACAAACATCTCAGTTATGTGTCAGTCATCACTTTTTTACTTCCTGAAGTCTCATCTTCTCTTCCTCTCACTACTTTTTCTGTCTTTGGTTGATCATGATTTCATCAGTTTAAGTCAGCAGATCAGTGAAACACACAAAAACTGTCAAGTGAAGCCAACTTAAACGATTTATCACTCATCAAAATAGTTCTTGATTAACTTCCTGTTGATCAGCTCCTTCAGCAGTTACTCACTGCTCATATACTGTAGTTTGTTTCTGTAGATACTTCTGTACTTTTACTCAAGTAACTACTTGACTTCTGCTTGAGTAATGTTGGTATAAAGTAATAGTTCTTGAGTCCAGTTTCTGGCTTCCCGTCTCTGCTTTCTTCCTGCAGTTTCTGCTACATTACATCGTTTCCTCCTGCTGATGTTAGATTTAATTATGAAGAAAACACAGAACCTGTAAAATATTGCTTCCTTTAACTGTCATTAAATTTCTTTAGCTTTGGAACATATTATCTTTAAACAAAGTGTTAAGCAGAAAACTGAGGGGGTTTTGTGTGACAGGAAGCCTGTGAGGAGGGAGAGCGTATCTCACCTCCGGTGAGTGGAGGATGTCTCTGTCCACCACCTCAGCGTCGATGGCCATGAGCATCCTCAGGTAGATGTCAACGCCGTAAGGGTTCAGACCCACCAGAGACAGGATGTCGAAGAAGAACTTGGGCCACAGAGTCAGATACTCCATGACGAAGGTGAGCGCAAACACCTGAGCTGCTTTGTTCCTGATGAAGGGCTTCTCAGGCTGCCCGTTCATCAGCTGCAGTCAAGGAGAAGGGACGAAAAAACAAATCAAAAAGCATTTTTAACTTTTTCTGAAAATATGGAACCAGATAGACTGAAACCATAATGTAGATACTTTCTCATTCTCCTGTTTCCTTATTGTTGTGTTTACTTGTAATATATGTGGTATTTCTTTAATGCTGTTTGGTTTGTCTAGTTGTGAGTTTTAGAAGAGCTCTTTGTAGTCTCACCTCTGCTGCACTTTAATAATAATGTAGACATGAGAGTGTGGACGTGTACACTGTGTCCTCTTCATGAAGGAAAAGAAGCACTAACACTGTGAGAACACTGACATCACAAATAACAGTCCTGTGTTCAAAGCTTTAGTTCAGCATAATGTTTTCATAAAGTTTCCAAGTGTCCCTGAACACATGAAGTACCTGACACTGGAGCCACTTCATCAGAGTCTCTCTGATGAGCTGCTGCTGAACTGCACTCAGACCAGCGTGTCTGCAACACAAACCACAGCACACAGGTTGAGATAACGAGATCGTTATCATTCATTAAAGGTAACAAGACCGAGCCTCGTGCTCCTCACCTGAACTTGATCTGATGTTCCAAAACTTGGAAGCAGAAGAACTTCACATGGTCATCACTGAAAAACAGAAAAAATGTGTGAAAAGGATCAACTCATCCTGTATCAAAACAGGAGGCGTCATTTTATGTGTTGATGTGAATTCTCAAGTCTGTGTTGTGGGTGTGACACTCACTTATAAATCCCTTTAGCCAGAGCCTCTGCACACACCTCCCAGGCATCCTGAGACTCCTTCAGCTGCTCAAAGTATGCCATAGCCTGAAGAGACACACAGCAATATTACAGAGTCATTTCAATCTCATAATGTCACAAACTGATCCTGCTCACTGATTTATAACCTCTCCCTCAATGTCCCCCACAGCCAGAGATGTCAAGGAGAGAGAGATCGAAAGACGGTGCAGGAGAATCACGACCACTTCACAAATGTCCACCCCATCAATTAAAATGATTAAGGATCAAAAACTAATTCATAGCAAACTGACTTCTCCAGCTGCCGTAAAACCCAGCAAAGAAGAAGAAGAAGACAGGAAGTGAACTGTAGCTAAACCCAGTTTACAACCGTTCTGAAGATTTAACTCATGTTTACACCATTTTGTCGTCACATGTCTTTGCTGCAGGAGCTGATAATAAGAACATGTGGAACGTTAGAACAGGTTCACTGTCGCTTCTGTCACTCTGCTCAACATTTACACCACAAAAGGTCAATAACACAAAGCTCCGTTTGGTCTAGTGGGGGCGCTAGAGAT
Source organism: Holacanthus passer (assembly GCA_025331565.1). NCBI lineage: Eukaryota > Metazoa > Chordata > Actinopteri > Pomacanthidae > Holacanthus > Holacanthus passer. The sequence continues at coordinate 3,246,365 of JAFREQ010000053.1, forward strand.
CGACCCCTCGAGAGCTGAAGGAGTGAATCATCTGCTGATCAACCATCATGCATTTCAGTTTCTCATCATTTCTGCTATGACGTCAACAGGCTGCTGATATTTAAAACCGATTTATGACTGGAACAAACAGAAATAAAGTCTGACCAAACAATCTATGAGTGTAACAACAATATCCAGATAATAAGAGTAATCGTGTCAAAATTCAATTTTTGTCACGTTATAGAATTTACTTTATGCAACGACTTCATGAGAATGTTACAATTCCCCATTATTTGCATTTAGAACTACTCCTGTGACTGAATGGTGCTGTTTTGCAGTGATGTCAGTGATGTCAGTGATGTCAGCGATGTCAGTGATGTCAGCAGGCCTCACATCACTGAGTGTTTATGTTGTTCTGGTATTTAAGGGACAGAAGAGGAGACAGAGCTCCTTCTTCAAAGGCGTCAGTGAATATTGTGAAGTCGCTGCGCAGGCTCCTCTGGTCTGTGTGCCGTCAATGGTTTGCTCTGGTTTCGTGTTGAATCTCACCTGATGACAGGCTTTAAGATGAACTACTGCTTATGTCAGTCACTTAGAAGCATCAGGAATAAACTGAGACTGTCGAAAACTCCTTGCAGTATGTTTAAAGTGTTTTCACATAATCCCTCTTAAGGTGCAACAATTTACACCTTTCTCATGTTCACTGGTACTTGGCTCCTCATCTCTCCAACCTAAACAGCCTAATTAGACTGGATCATTGAAAACACCTGTGAGGGTGTGTCGGCACTTTAATGCAGCAGCACCTGTGATTTTCTCACCAAGTCAAAGTGTCTTCTGAGGAAAAGGCTACAGTAAATCATCCTCGGCTGGATTAACCCTCAGGTTATGATACTTTGGTTAAACAAAGTCCTGCATTTTTACTGCGACAGAACAATACGTGTCTCACCCTCTGCCTGTAGCGGGCGTCGGCGTTGGGGTTGAGCCCCAGCAGAGCCTGCTCGTCCATGACTGCAGCGACAGACTGGCAGGCCATTCGTGGGTTAGCTTTGCTCCAAGGCAGGTTCTCTCCTCTCTGCTGCTGTCAGGCAGATTTCTCTCATCTGGTAAGAGGAAGGAAAACCACAGGTCAAATACACAGAGCAGTTATACTGATTTTTTTCTACTTCATTCTACATGCACATTTCAGTAATATTCAGTCCAGCACAACATCAACACCAACAACGTCCTCGACAGTAAAGTTATATCAAGTTTAATCAGACTTCCATCCAAATGTGGCCCAACTTTGTAACCTCACTTCTGAATACAACAAACAATTGTCATCAGGAACCTGTGTGTCAAGTGCGATTCCTGAAGCTTTAACAATCACTCGTCGAGTTACAATCCAAGTTTAGTTTCATCAGACTTTACAGAAAATCACCAAAAGAAAGTGTGACTGAATGTTTGTTTCCATCCACTCCTGCTGTGAACGTGAATTCACTGATTCACGGAGAACAGTTGAGAAACATGAGGATGAAAAACGGCTCATGTGACATTTGACCTCAGGTTTGACTGAATCATGTTATTCTTTGTGTCTCGTGTTTGTTTCAGTGTTACAATCAAGTCACAGCGGTTCACATGATTCTCTCTGAATCCTAAAAGACGGACGGGTTCAAAACATTCTGTCCACTGTGACACAAAACACATGTTCACCCAGTGTCTCTGCAGGTAAACATCACCTGTGTTTGTCCAGATGAAGAAACAGAGATGAAACTAGAGAAACAGGTTGAAAACATTTTGATTGTACAATAAACAGCTGTTTACAAATCAAACTGAGGCCAAACCGAAGCAACAGTCGCTGATGAAGGCAGGTGTACATGTGCAGTCAGCTCAGCTCGGCAACATGGCCGCTGCTCTCCTGTAACGGGCTTCGGTCGGTTGTGACATCCAGGTGAGCGGGTTCACAGAAAGGAGCCGGTTTGAGTCGACGGATGATAGAAACGCCTCAAACATGACGAATCAGCGGAGACAGCTGATGGAGGATGAAGATGATGAAGAGCAGGCTGTCAGCTCAGCCTTCATCATCTCTGTCTGCATGATGCAACGCAGCCTCAACACCTCCATCCTCCTTTAACACGTCAACATCTGATGAAGAAAACACCTGTGCCGGTCACTTAAACGGCTAAATACCGACGTGTCGACCTGTGTGGAGCTGAAGATGAGACCTGCTCGTCGGGCCGCTCCTCAAAAAGTTGACACTGCGGTGCTACAAGCTAACAACTTCGCTCAGTCCAAACTAGCTGCCTGCGGCTAACTCACGCTAGCGTTAGCCGACTAGCTTCGCAGCTCGCCTGCTCGAAGTTAGAAATCCTGACCGAGTAACGGCTAATAAAAGACCGGACATCACCCGGAGACTTTCATTAACGTGGATCCCGACAGTCTGTGAGCGGCAGACTCAGTTTTCACGTGTTTTTCCTCCGTGTTTGTCGGGAACGTTTCTTCTCGCTGCCTCCTTCAATCACATCACCGCTGAGAAAATCTCACGATGACAAACTCGGCTAGCGTTAGCAGCTAGCTGAGCACAGGTGAATCAAACACAGCTCACCTTAATGAAAACTTAACTCATCACGCGCTCTTCTCTCCCGTCAGCTCATCGCGGAGCCGCTGAGGATTCAGCAGAAATCAGCTCGCATGTTCTCGGACTGATGGACTCAAACACTCGGCAGCGGCGGCGGCGGTGCGGCGTGTCCGCTCCGTTAGCGTCCGGGTCACAGCCACCGGAAGTCCTCCGTTCGTGAACCCGGAGAATATAGACATTCGTGATCAATAGTACATTTTCTCTACTGCAAACACAGTTATCTTACATGTGACATATGTCCTGTTACTTGTGTTGGACACTTTAAAGACTGTGACGTTGTTCATGCTGACAGATGTTTGATGTTTGTTAGCTCATGTTAGCTAAACTGGCTAAACAGGCTGAAGATAGTTTCTGATTGGGAGTTCATTTGTCTCAAAGTTATGAAATAAATACTAGAAATCCAAGTACAACTTCATTTAAAATCCATTTTCACAATGGTAAAACCTTTATTCTATGTTAAAACGGGGAAAAATTGATCCCTAAAACTATTTATCACAAAACTAATGAAAAGCAAAGTGGTTAAAATAAAGTAAATAGAGTTTAAAAAGATTTTCTTGCAGAGTTAGATTGACAGTTTACTGGCTCCTGTTTCCAGTCTTTATATTTCTTTTTCCAAATTATATACAGTATTTGTTGTGACTGTAGATCTTTGATCAAGCAACCAGAACCATTATTAACATTCTTTTCTATACTGAAATTACACATTAAAATACACTCTAAAACCAACTTGGGAAAAAAGTTGAGATAAAAAAACAAACATATTTTCTTAGCCAGATAAGTTTAAGAGGTATTATTGAGAGATCATTGCATTGCAGTCCTGAAATGTTTTAATCCAGTAACAACCCTGTAACCTAAAGTTTTCTTATTATTTTTTTATTATTATTATTATTATTATGACATATTAAACACAATTCTATTGCATTGGTTTTAGTAAATTTTCCTGTTGACGTTTGTTCTCATCATCTTCACATGTCCCATAAAATAAACATTAAATAAATGAATAAAAATATTGAAGAAACAGCTGCATAAGTGAGTTTCTGTGTTTTTTTCTTGTTATATACCTTAAATCTTCTTCGCTCATCATACGAACATGAAACCATCTTCAACTTGTGTGCCCGGAAGTTCCACCTCCTCTTCCTCCTCCGTCCATTTGACATCCGGAAGTCCCGCCCTACTGCTTCCTCTTTTACTGCGGCAGTGAGCGAGAGACACCATGAAGGCGTCCGGCACAGTATGTAAAACTCTATATTCTCACAAATCTGCTGGAAACACACGGAGTCTGTGAACCGATGTAGCTTCATAACGACATGTTCGACTGATTTATGCATTAATGTCCCCAAAAAGTCCACATTTGATGATAATCTGAGTCTTTTTGGTCGCGCTGTATTTTGCGGCTGCAACATGGCGGCGCGGTACCATGTGGACGGTGATGAGTGTTACAGTTAGAGACGTGAGAAACTTAGAGTGAGACATCAGCAACATTTCCTCACAAATCTCAACTTGATTAGTGATTTGATCAATTTTCAGTTTAACGTGCAGCGTGGTTGACTTTTAGCCTGAGCATTTAGGTAACTTAGCTCCTGTGAAGGCTAACGTTAGCCGCTAATAATGTGGAGCTAAAGCTAAAGTGTTTCTTGTTCTCTCCTTATGGGTTTTAACACAGGACACGTTGCTCATTTTAATTAAAGTAAACATGTTGATGCTTTTAGAAGCAGTTAAACCTGAAATCGTCCCGTCTGTGTGGCTCGGGTTAGGTTAAAGAGATGTTTGCAGCATATCTGCAAACAGGCTGACAGACACGTTTCAGTCACGAACAGAATCTTTGCACTGGCTCTAATTCTGTGTGTTACTGTGTCGTGGACAAGGAACAACACACTGTCAACGTTATAGTGCAATGAATTGTCCCAACATACTGACACACTGAGCTTTTCCAGGAAATGTCTGTCACAAGTTTCTACAAACCTTACTTGTAAAGCCATATCTGAGCTAACGTACCCGGCGTTGTAGAGAAACAGGGCATTCACAGGGTGAGGGGGAAACTAAATGAGAAAATAAGTTGTTAAATGAAGTCTCCACTAAATCTACAGGATTTTAATGTCCCTCTAAATATTCTGCTGCAACAGTATCAATGTTTGTACATTTGCACCCAAACCCAAAGTTCATATCTTTCAGTGGTATGATTTTGTCTGGTGTGCAAACAGAAAACTGATCCTTGTCGCCTTTCTCTGATGCTGCAGTGCCTTTGAAAGTGAATTCAAGGGTCAACAAATCCTTGTATTCCTCATGATGTGAACTTTGATGTGACGCACTCGTGTCCTAACAGACGACCCTTTTCTCTGAACACAGCTTAGGGAGTACAAAGTCATTGGGCGTCTGCTGCCCTCTGCCAAGAATCCTGCCCCTCCTCTGTACCGGATGAGGATCTTCGCCCCCAACCATGTTGTGGCCAAGTCCCGCTTCTGGTACTTCGTCTCCCAGCTGAGGAAGATGAAGAAGGCCTCTGGAGAGACAGTCTACTGTGGCCTGGTGAGTGTTTGAACCACACGGACTTCAGACCGATGTCGACGGTTCCGCTCTAACATTTTAACTGAGGACAAAGATCACTAGTTTTCTCAGTCTGGTGATTCTTCCAGTCAGATTATCAGACAGATTAAATTTAAAGTGTAGAGTTTTGTTGTTTTGCAAGTCTGACACCAAGAGTATTGGTGTCTAGTTATGAAATTTCTGAGGTTTTGTACTCGTCTCTTCTTTTTCTGACCCGCTCAATGAAAAACTGATAAGACTGAAAGATTCAGTCGGATGTTGCTCATTTTCAAATAATCTGTCAATATAAATATCATATTGTTCTGTATTTGCAACTTCATCCTCCATGTTGTCTGTCCCTCCTCTGTGGTTCTTGATCACACAAGAATCCAGCCCCGATTTTTGAAACTTAGCCTGTCATGTCATGTTATATGCCATTGTATCGCCGGACCCCAATTCAACTTTAGGACGTGTTTGACTCCCTTTAAAATATTGTTTATTATATTTACAGCACCTAGGACACATACGAAAGAAATATAACACTTGAAGCTTTAACATGTACCCTTAAAAGCAGTCTCCACAAATCCACATATGATTTCAATGTTACTCATATTTTCACTATATTTGCACCCAAACCCAAAGTTCATATCTTTCAGTGGTATGATTTTGTCTGGTGTGCAAACAGAAAACTGATCCTTGTCGCCTTTCTCTGATGCTGCAGTGTCTTTGAAAGTGAATTCAAGGGTCAACAAACAAAAACTATTACGTAGATCAGTCACGTCTGGTGGATAATTAAGTCATTGTTGATCAGAAATCTAGTTTTCATACAGAGATTTTTAACCTCGTCGTGCTTCATAGACAAAGTGCAGATTCTCTTGGTCTTCTCAGTGTTGACTGTGTAATCATGTTAGTGGGTGATTGTGTTTTCTTTATGTTCTGGCACTGGACTGATCCAGATGGAGTTTTATAAAGACAGAGTATCTTAAATACTTGTAAAAATGTATGTATAGTTTGAATAATTAGTATAAAAAGACTGACGTCGTGCTGTTGTTGGTCTCGTTCAGGTCCATGAGAAGACCCCCCTGAAGGTGAAGAACTTTGGTATCTGGCTGCGTTACGACTCTCGTAGCGGCACCCACAACATGTACAGAGAGTACAGAGACCTGACCACCTCTGGAGCCGTCACTCAGTGCTGTGAGTACACACACACACACACACACTTCAGTCACATCATGACACGCTGGCTGCCACAATAACAAATCTAAACCTGTGTAGTTTCCTGTGTGTTGTTCCACCTGCAGTTTGAAACAGGTGTAGTTAAACATGTGTGTCCAGTTCAACTGGGATAGAAAAATAAGTGACTTTCTTGACCTTATTCTGAACTCTTTACGACTTTCTGTCCATGTTTGTTTAAAGGTTCAGTTGTGAATGTTAAACCTGCTAAACATCAGCATGTTATTGTGAGCATGTTAGCATCCTGATGTTAGCATTAGCTGCTATGTTTAGTAAGAGTCATTCATAGGATCAGTCTGTTTCTGGAGGAGGTTTGGTGCCGCAGGTCACAGTGATTATACAGATTTTAACATTGAACTGCACAAATGTGTATTAAAGCTCGTGTATAAATAAAGTTATATTGAAACTTCACCTGTCTTTTGTCTGTCAGATCGCGATATGGGAGCTCGCCATCGTGCTCGTGCCCACTCCATCCAGATCATGAAGGTGCAGGTCATTGCCGCCAACAAGTGTCGCAGACCTGCCATCAAGCAGTTCCACGTGAGTCTCCACACAGTATTTAACCTGTGGGTGTGGGTGTGGTCAGCGGGTCTCTCTCTGGACTGCCTCCATGTTTGTCAGCTCCAGTTTAAAAACCCGCCAGACTAAAAGCCAGATTCCTCTTCCAGATTTCCAGCTTCCATCTTCAAACCTGGCGGTTCTGAAACTGGCAACAGATGATTTCATAACTTAACTGCTGATGTAAAATAAGTTTGGTTTGATCTCTGTCTGAAACTGAACATTATTTCCTCTGGTTCCTCCGGCAGGACTCCAAGATCAAGTTCCCTCTGCCTCACAGGGTCCTGCGTCGCCAGCACAAACCCCGCTTCACCACCAAGAGACCAAACACCTTCTACTAAAAGCATTTTTTCATTTTGTGCGGGAAAAAATAAAAATAATCAAATTGAAAAGTGTCTCATTTTCTTCATTTCCCTCTTGAGGTCAGAAATAAGATAAGATGTTCCTTTTATTTGTCGGAAATTTGGATCGGAAATTTCCAAACTACGAAGTAGAAAACTGACAGTAAGACAAGAAACCAAGTCAGTGAAAGTCTGTAAAGCAACAGATTTTCACTTTGAAATCTTTAGTTTCTGACCAAGCAAACAAAACCAGGCAGTAACAGTAGTTTTCAGGTATTTTAGTGCAGCTGAACCATCAGGTCTTAAAAAACAAAAACTCTTAAAGAGGTTTCTAATATTGTTTTAAACACAATTAGAGTCAAGAATTGTCCTTTTTTAGGTTTTAAAGACTTGATTTGTAGCCTGACCTTTGACCCCACAGTGAGATGGCTCTCTTCAGCAAGGTGTCTGAGAAGCTGTTGCAGCTTCTGTCCACATGATGGCAGTGTTCTCTAAGACACGCAGGTGAAGCAGCTGATGAAAGTTCACACAGGTGACGTGATTGAGTTCATTCAGCAGTTTCACCTTCTTCATCAGAATCCACTCAGATTGTGAGTATTTACCAGTTAACAGACGTTTGCAGGTCTGGAGACAGGAATCACTTTCTGCTGCTCAAATAAAGACCAGACAAGTTTGTTCTTTCACTCGGATCAAACAATTCAACATGTCATTCTTTCACTTCGAGAACATAAACAGTCAAATCTCCAGCAACAATTTTAGTATCAACAACTTTATTGTGAGACGAACACGTTTGAGCTTGTAGGAACATCGAGCAGTTTACAAAGAACAAGTCACAGGTCGAAACACATCAGTGATAAATAAAGTTGTTCTTAATGTTAATGACTTTTGACTTTTGAAGATTACTTAGTCTTTCCCTTCATGAACCAAAGCAGGCAAAGAGGACCTGAGTGTCTCCAGTGAAAGAACCAGACTGGAGAACTGTTTTCATCGTTGTTCTTCAGTCTCATCGAGACGTTTAATTCAAACTTCTGAATCTGAACTAAATGTAATAATTTCCTGCTTTGATCTGAACATGGTGAATGAATTAATGTGAGGACGTCGTCTTTCACTCGTTTCTGCTGTTTTATTGACCAAATGTTTTATAAAATGAGTCTTTAGCCGAAGTCCAACTTCTCCGAGCTGCTCGGCTGTAAAACACAGATTCTCTTGAACGGCACAAACCTGAATTAAAGGTGGCACATAAATAACTAAAGTTATGAGCTGAGCTGTGTCCAAGTGTGCCAACGTGTTTTGTACCTGCGGTTTGCAGGAAGTCTTTGGACGCTCGTTACAATCTGCCGCTTGGTTCGTCGCGAGGCGTCACGCTGGGAGCCGGCTGCTTCAGTGGAGGAGGTGGAGGTGCTGCCGGGCCTGATGGGAGTTGACTGGGTGTGTATGGAGGAGACGGAGCAGTGGGTGGCTGCAGAAAAAGACCTCACTCAGTGATGGAAAACATTCTTTTCAATGAGTCACAGTCATAAACATGTAAAATCATTACAAATACATGAAGAGAAGTCAGAGTCTGAGCTGACTTCAGCCGGCGGTATGTGGAACTCTCTCCAAAGCAAACAGCAGAAAAATGGGACTCCAACTGGTGATTCCTGATGGTTAATTAAATTCTAATATACAGCCGCATGTTTATGAGCCGGATCCAACTATTAGTGCTCGCTTTGCAGCAACATTTTCCATTATTTGTGAGCAGCTCTTTAAAGAGCACTTCTGACAGGAAACAGGTTATAGCTGCAGAAATCAATTCCATACAAAGAAGCTCAGTATAGACTGTAGTTTTTTATTGTGGGAATTAAAAGACTGTTTAGAAATACATCGAAGCGTTCTCAGGGTTTTCTGACTCCACACAAAGTTAGAGTTCTTCCCAGTGGAGCTCATTGTGAACATGGTATCGCCAGAAACTCTGAGGCCGTTAAATCTAACTGGCTCTGCTTTCTGCTGCCCGACATAAATGTCTGAAATACTGTAAATTTCCTTCATGAAACACGAAGTCCGGCCTGCTAATGGCTCTCACACACAGAGAACAGCGCTCTGACGTTTTAATGCCGTGTTTGATGAAAGGTTGGAGCAGCTAATCACCTCCTGGCGTGAAGGAATGAAGATTTCTTCAGTTTCTGATGAGACTTTGGTGCCACAGGTTTCAGTGATCCTCGTCAAAACAAACTCCACCTGACATTTAGGTCATCGGGCCACCGGGCGACGGGGAAAACCCCCGTTTGAAATCCTTAAATCCAGGTTTTAAATTGTGTTTGTCGTCAGTTGAACTGAACTTTAAATTCTCTGTTTTTGTGTAAGCACGAAACACGAAGAATAACGATACTGTGGCTATTGTGCAAATGATATTTGCTGCATATTTGTGGAAACAGCGTCTAAGCTCGTTGCAGTAATGTTACCACAACGTCTTCACGGCAGGTTTTAGAATCACTTTCCTCCCGTTCCTCCTCCTCATCCATCAGCGCGTTCGACCCCGTCGTCCTCAGCTCTACCTGCCAGCTGCTTCCTGAAGCCCCGACACTGAGACTCTTTATGCCCTGTGGATTTTGTGGCTTGAGGCTTTGCCACTCGGTGCCCACAGAGAGTTCTTGGAAGGCCGAGGATCCACAAAGCCTCCCGGCCGCCTCAAGCCTTCGGCACAGGCCGCAGAACAGTAAACCTGGCGGAGGCCGAGACCGGTCTGTGGTCAGGTCCAGCCCTCAGAGCCGGACTCAGGACTCCACAGACTCAACAGAGCATGAAGACGTTATCAGACGACACCGAAGCACCGATCCCCGATGACTCTGCAGCTTCAGTTCCCCGTGAAACACTGGACGCCTTTAGTTTTGTTTCATCACTGTCATAATGAATTTCATGTCACATCAGAATGACGGTCAGTCGTTCTGAGAATCATCAGAAAGCTCTCGGTGGTTCAGCAGAGGTCTGAAACTCTTAATCATCACCACGAGCCATTAAATCATCGTTGTGACGCTCCAGCTGGAGGTCAGGATTTTCCCGGACGGTTTCCTTCCAGAGAAAAGACACAGAGCGTGTTTCAAACACAGAACTACCTTTCTTCAGCGAGCAGTAAAAACCAGCTCAGCTATCGGGAGCGCGGCACCGTCCACAACCTGCTGACTCAGATTCAACGCGTTTGATTGACTGGCTTTGAGTTTGCCCAGTTTTCTCCGGGAGAGAGCAAAGCAGGGACGAACCAGGACTGAACCCAGACCACGTCTACGTTCGGCTGCAGAGGAATGTGCTAAAAGCTCCGTCCACACCAGCCAAACACTTTCCCCTCGCATTAATGTTTCTCAGAACCTCCCACGAATCTTCGGACCTGCCGGAGCCAAGACGACATGTAATCACAAAGATCAACAAACTCTTAACAGCTTTTACAGAGGATCACCTGACCAGCTACAGGCCAGTTTCATCAAGAGCTGGAAGCACACACACACACACACACACACACACACAGACACACACACACACACACACACACACACACACACACACACACACACACACACACAGGGCGTTATGAAAGCTTCTGATGCCCGACAGAGTTTTTGTGCAGAGAGTCAGGAAACAAAAGTTTCTGAAGAACTGAACCATTTGTGCCACAAACAGTTTGTTTCAACGTGTCACAGTCAACACGGTGATAAAATTGTTATAAAAAATGAAAAAAGACATCAAAGCAAAATAAAATTAATAATCTCAATATTACAAGCAGCAGAAAACAACAGGGTTTTAATGCAGCTGAGTCTGAAGGACGAGTCTTTAGTTCTGAGGTGTTTGTTGTGTCGGCTCCTCAACTCAGTTCAGTTCACTCTCATGTTGCAGGGCTGCAGAGCAATTAGGAGCTTAACCATCATCACCTGGACTCACCTGGACCAGGTGCATATAAACCAGAGCAGCAGTCAGTCCTGGCTCAGATCTCCTCACATCACAAACCTCTGAGCTGTGGCTTCTGCTGCCTTTCTTTGTTTTTACAGCACTCTGAGCGTCACTATCGCTTCACTTCACCTCGCTGCCGTTTACTGTGTCATTTCTCAATGGGGTCATGAAAATGAGCTCATCTTGGCTCTTGTTTACGTCCAAAATAAATCACATTACATATAGTCGGCCGCTTCTGAAGAGGCTCCGTGTTTGTTGACAGTTTGACAACTGTCGGACACGACGCCGCTCGTTAGACTGACGATAGCTGGACTCGTCCTGCGTCCTGATCCGAGTCCAGACAGCTTTCACCTGGAATCTGATCCTGATGAAACTGTCAGCTTCCATCGCCTGGACTCACAGAGGACGCTTTATTCCCCAGAGAAAACTCGTATCTGTTACAGCTCTGTGGCTCCCAGGCTCCGAGCTGCGACGAGCACTGGCACAATAAAGACAGAGAAGAAGAAAGTCCTCGTTTGTGGCGCCAGGAAGGTTGAGAAAGAGGAAGACGATGGAGGCCGGGACGAAGGAGATAGAGGAGACAGGACAGGCCAAGTAGGCCGAGACGCTGGAGTGTCCATGTTTCCATCTGTCAGAAAGAAACCTTTTCTCAGACAACTCAAACTTTACACTGAGCAGATAAACAGAAACATAAATAAAATGTATTAATCTCCTTCATCCAACCATGTGTTGACAAAGTGTTGAACCTCTCTCCATCCTCGCTGTGAACGACTGAGTCTTTCCAGGATGAACCTTTCAGACCCAATCATGATCCTATCACCTGTTACCAATGAACCTGTTTACCTGTGGAAGGATCCAAACAGCTGTTTTCAATCAGTCCACAACTTTCACAGTCTTTTGTTTGAAACATGTTGCTGCACCAAATTCAGAATCAGCAGATATTTACAAGAATCAATGAACTTGATGAGGTCAAAGATTAAATACATTGACTTTGTACTGAGTTACATTCAGTATCTGTCTGAAAGGATCAGACAATGAGCACATTCTGTTTTATTTACCAAGTGTTTGGGACTTTCCTCTTTTACAGGCCAGAAAATAAAGTAGTTCTCCTTTAAGTTAATCACTTTCTGTGGTTAAATGAACCAGCTGGATGTGGAGACTCTCCTCTGTTTCTTCCAGTCAGATTGAAGCTTCTTCTTCTTCTTTGGTGGCCTGGAGACATGCTGTTGTTCAGGACGCCTCAGACCTGGTTTGTTTTTGGACAGACGTCAGCTGGACGCGTCCTGCTCCGTCTGTGCTGTTAATCAACGCGGCCTCGTTACAGAGAGGATGTTGGTTTAAAGACGGAAACAGTTAAGTGCAACTCGTTAATCCCATTAACATACGTGAAAGTGTGTGTTTGTTCTGCTAATTGGGCCGAATTATTCAATTTGTCCGTTTTGGAAATGATGTTTGGACAGCTAATTGGTGGAGGACATTTTCCATGAAGAGAAGAAAGACAGAGCTGCTGTCTGTCGCTGGAGTTCAGAGAAAAGAAACCAGATCACGAGACAGAACGAGAAGCTAAATGTGGCACAAATAGGCTGAACTTATTCAGTGAGAGCGGACGGAAGCGACGAGCCGAGAACACGTAAAGAAATCCAGCAATAAAACACATCAGTCACCTGTTGAACCAGCTTTGAGACGACGACCTGCAGAGGACGACAGGACCGACGGCAGATCTGAGATTCATTAATACTCTGATGCTGCTTTCAGGCTAAAAGGTTACACACACCGTTGTCTTCAGTTCAGTTCAGTGTGATTCCTGTCGGAGCTTTTCCCTTCAGTTCAGGACAGAACCGGGCCTGAACAACCAGTTTATCAGGTCATGGATCACAGAGACGTGGACGAGCAGCTGAAGATAATCAGCCGTTTAATTGGGTTCATCAGCAGGTGATCAATCAGAGGCCAACATCAGAACCAGGCTCAGGTGGTCTGCACACACTACGCGGTGACAGAGGCAGAGATGATTTCATTCATTGACTGATTGTTTATCGATTGTTTTTCCTGTCGATCTCTGTGAATATTTTTCTTCAGTCCGTTGTGTAAAGCTCTGCACGCCGCCATCTGCTGGTGAATCGACCTGACGTCTGCACAACAAGTCACAGGAGGAGTCTGAAAGCTCGATGGTGACTAAGTGACACCGCTGATGTCAGGACTGTCTGTCGGCTTGTTGAACAGCTTTTTCTGCCAAAATAAATCCATGAATTAACATCTGACCGCTGCGTCTTTCAGCAGAGTCGACCGTCCTGAAATATTTAGTGGAGATGTTCAGATTCACAGCACAAAAACTCTCTAAGCAACAGACACAAACAGATCTGAGACCAGAAGAAGAAGAAGCTCATTTAGAGCTGACAGCTGAGACGACGTCTGCAGACTTCGCCCACACTGAAGGACTCATCGTTACATAAGAGGACAGAGCTGCAGGCCGATCACAGAGCAGTAACTGTACTACAGACTGTGGTGAGGAAGTATTCAGAGCCTTTACTGCAGTAAAAGTACTAATACCACACGGTCAAAGTACTAGATCCAAGTAAAAGTCCAGCACTGAAAATGTTACTTCAGTAAAAGTCTGTAAGTATCAGCAGGAAAATAAAGTTAGAGTAGCTGAAGTTTATGGTCCAGAAATGAGTGATTGGTCCTTTGAAGCTTCACGTGGAGAGAATCTACATTCAGAGCCAAAATAAAACCAAAGCTTCAGTGTTTATGATTCATTCTGCTTTTACACACGTTCAGCTACAAACTGCTGGACTTCAGCATCGTCAGGAGGTTTTAGTTTTCATCTGAAAGTCCAGACTGGACTCGGAGAACGATGTGAAGATCAGAGAGACAAACAGCTTCGCAGCTTTTCATCGAGTCCACGCCGAGGTAAAGTATCTGCAGACAGCTGAGGACACGGACGCCTCTGGTTCCTGTCTCCGCTCAATGGACTCCAGTGTTCGTCTGAAAATACAGGATGAGAGGTTACAGACTGTCCACCCTTCACTTCATCATCCTCTCAACACACGGAGGGGATCAGACAAAGCTCGACACGGTAACAACGTGTTAGCAGAGGGTCGGGTTTGTATCGTGGGCTGTTGGGAGTGTTGCTGCCTCTCGGGGGCGCCAGCAAGATGATTTCGTGTCAACGTGGTCACATTGGCTGGTTATTAATGGAAGGAAAATCTGGATAAATCTGTGCTGTCAAATGAAGAATTTCAAATAAATAAAAAATAATGAAACACACAAAGGAAAATGTGGAGCAGCAGATGTGAATGAAGCTGAAGTCTCGCTGGCAGCTGAACCGCACGTCTGATGACTGATCGTCAATAAACAGCCAGTGTCAATCTGACATTTTGGTCTCGAACCAGAACAAACTCATCAGTCTCAAACCTGCTGATTGATCCTGACTGATTTCAGATCACTTCTGTCATCATTAACCCGGCTGAGGATTTATGTTCCAGCTGATCTTGGATTTGTGGTCCTGCTGGTTTTTCACGTCCTCCCCTCGGGTTCATTCAGTCACGGTGAATAATGAAGGACGGAAACAAGCCATTCATCCTGCAGTGATCCTGTGAAACTCATCCAGCGACAGGAAGGTGGACGACTGCAGGTATTCTGACCCGAGCAGCTTTGTGCGTCTGAGGACATGAAGAAAATCATTTGAGGAAGGTAAAAGAGAAAATAATTACACAGGAGTCTGAATTTTCTCATGGCTGCCGATCCAGGACGGAAACACCTCCGACCTGCCCGAAGACTTCCACTTTAAAGAGAAAATATGTTCTGTATCTTCTGTCTGAAACAGTGAGTAGCTGTGACTCTGAATCTGTGGACGACTGAAGGAGGTGAACCGTCCAGCGCAGACAGTCCTGACAGTCCTGAGCTGGAGACGTCTCCGAAATAAAAAAGACACTTTATCCTGTGGATATAAAATCAGTGGACTTCACCTTTCATTCCTGGACAGAGCTTGTATTACCATGAAAACAATGATCCAACACCCGTGCAACCGTAATATTTACTGTAGTTTTCCAGAAAAAGTACACAGTACATCAAAAATACTAGAATGTCCGGCTGCACCCAGCGTGTTTAGACCCACAATCCTCTGCACAAATTGAAGTACTACATATTTTGTGTGTATGATTAATACATAAACTTGTACATTACGGACGGTGATGCCTGTTTGAGCAACAGGGTGAAAGTCCAAGGTGCAGTGATTAAATAGTTCTGCACGCAACAGTCGCTACTTTCTGAGAGTAGCAGCAGAACGAACTGAAAGTAAAAAGGAAAAGTATCTCTTAAAATAATGTGCAGACTTTCCGTTAAGTTTTTTTTGCAGTAAATGACATTTTCTCTGAATGTGATTCTGTATTTGTTTGATTATCAGAACTTTGGCTGTTTCATCATCTGTAATCTGCCCTCGTCCGTCTCTGGATCAGATCTGAATCTGGTCACTTTCTGTCGTCCGTCGTGTCCCGTGTTGACATGTTGTCAGAAGTCAGCAGAGTCTCAGCATCCTGGAGCCGGAGTCCGAGCCGCTCCCTCCTCACAATCAAAACAAGGAAGAGGAGCTTTCAGCGCGGAGCTCCACACCCAGAGAGAGAAACCTGAGCCGGGTGGATCGCACACGGCGTCCCGGAGCCCGGAGGACGGCCGGGGGAGCGAACGCTCGGCTTCACTACAGAAAACAAACATTTACTGTACGAGGATTAAAGGAGTCGAAGCGTCGGTGTTGATCTGCTGCTCGAGTCAATCTGACCGACTCTGAGATCGAATCTAGATTCATATCAGAGTTACATCTTACTCCAAACCAAGGATTAAATTTGTCATGAGATGTTTCATCACAGCAAAACTTTACAAATTTGTTTTGCATCTTGTATTTTACCCACAATTCTCCTCTTGTTCTTGTCCTCATTCTGTTGCTGTCTGTCCATCACTTTGATCCAGATCGAAATATCTCAACAACTATCGGATGGATTGTGATGAACTGTGGTTTAAAAGAACATACTGACAACATATCAGCAACACTTAAAGAACAAAGGAAACCTGTGTCCTTCAGAATAAAAGTCTGGGCTTTGGTTCATACAAGATTCTTAGAAAATGAAAACTTTGTTCATAATATTGCGCAACAGCATCAGTGCGCTACATGGAGAAGAGTTACGAGCGGTGGAGGCGAAGGCTGGACGGGGAAACGGACAGATTCATTACACCGTTATGATTTCTGCGAACACATCAGGAAACAGCCAAACGAAACAGTTTGAACAGTTTGGACTATTAATGCTCTGTCTTCACTCAGCGCTGATATTCAAACTGAGGGGATTCAGTCTCTGAGGTTTAATATGTGATGTTATAAAGTGACGATAGCAGACAGAGATCCTGTGGCAGCACAGATCAAAATAGAAAGATGAGGCTTCACGACGAGCCACAACATCAACAGACGAGCAGACGAGCTCATTAAGAGACGACGCAGGATGTTTTGGGTGGACGAGTCTCAACGATGGAGCCTCTTATCGGAAAATCAGTTTCTCTCTTTGGTTTCTGGTAAAAACTGGATGTATTTTCAGCCTCGATGGCAAAAAGCCAGAACAGAAGCTTATCTGAGGACCAATGATGTGATTCAAAGACTAATTATATTCTCTGATTTCACTACAATGACGGAGCTCTGACTTTGGATTTCTATTCTGTTTCATGGGGAAATACGATCCTTTATTATAAATTAAACATCCCAACAATTTCTAAGTTGTATTTGTTATAATAATCTCAGATCATCTTCAATCCAAAACTAAACCGAGGAATTTAAACTTGTTCTCTTCATCAGTATCTTATGAATCTGTCACAAAGCTTGTCGAAGCTGTTATCTCACAGCGGCGGTTAAAGACCGACAAAAGCGACCTCAGCTCGTGACCTTTGACCTCTCCTGTGTAAACCTGCTCTACGTGCCTCTCGCAGTGTTTCCAGCTGGGTGTGTGACCTCAGCTGTCATCACACTCCTCAGCTCTGTGTCCTTATCACCTCGTCAACCAATCACATCAGACTGTTGACTGTGATGTCATCCTCAGACGGGGGTATTAATAAAGTTATTTAAACCTGGACTCTATAAGCGTCCTGCGGCGGACGAGGACAGATGAAGTATATCTGAACTCACCTACTAAATGGCAGACTTACGTAACTTCTTCCACACATCATGAATGCTGGTGCACGTTGACATCATTTCCTGGTCGCTGGGTGAAAGTGGTTCAGATTTTGAGTCATTTAAAGCAGAAAGATCTAAAAATAAACCAAACAACAGAAACAAGGAAACACGCAGGTGATTAAAGATTCATGTTGAGATGCTTCACAGTTTGATACCAAGTGACAACAAGAAGTTTTCATCTTTATTTCAGCGATGGACAAGAGGAAGTGGAAGAGCCCTTTAAAGTTCTTATTTTAAAATATCATAATTCCAAATGGGAATTAATGTGATGGAGCAACAGTAGAACTAAACAGGCTCAGTTCAGCCCAGAGTTCAAGAAGAGAAAACCCTGCTTTTCATAGAATGAAGCAATTAAAAAAAAAAAAATCTAAAATGAGACATAAAATCGAATCAAATACAGTGAATAGATACTAGAAGAGTTCAGTCAGTAGAGTGCAGACCTCCACCAGTCTGACAGCAAGATAACAGAAACAGGATTTATTCATGTTGGCCATCAAAACACATTTAAAATGAAGTGCTGACAGAAGTTCAAGCTTTAAAACAGTGAATAGAGTTGAAGTGCCAATTTAAGCGTGAGCATTGTGTGAAGTTGAAGACTCAGTTGAAGTTGAAGCAGTGAAAGCAGTCGAAGTGGAAGTGATAAACTGAGATGGAAAGCGTGTGTGTATGAACAGACCTAATAAAGTTTTTTTATTTGAATAGTCTGGCCGCCGCTGCCTGATCTCAGATCAGAGTTCAGGGATCAAACAGTGTCATCGTGCAGCAGCTTCAACATGTGATGTAAGTGCAGCTGGTCTCCACAGCTCGGCGTTCGGAGCCGTGACGTCTGCAGAGGATCCCGCTCGGCTCTGGACCTTATGAATGAACAAGTGTTTCATGTGGAAATTGTTATTCTAACCACATACATAAGTGTTTCAGGGCTGTTATGGAAAAGTAATTGGCGCAATTACAGAGGAGGGGACATGTGTCAGAGGGTCGGGGGCTTTCCCAGAACACAAAGTTTCCTCTGCACAGATCTGCTGCTGCAACATGGAAACAACACATCTGACTTTATGTGGAGGCAGAAAACAAAGACGTACGACACGATGTTCAACTGTGTCGGAAAAGAATATTTAAATGTGAGGCGACAAGAACATTTAGAGTCAGTGTGGCAGATCAGGATCCTGCAAAGGTATTTTTATAATACAGCCTGCAGCCACAGACTAAGTGAATTGTACTATAAAATTTATGAAAATAAAGACCTTTAGCTGCAGTGACAAATAAAAGCTGTATCCTCTAGAATCACTTGTGTGACAGAACATTCACAGCAGATCATCATCTCTCTGCAGTTTGTATGTTTCGCTGTGAGTCTGTCCTCACCTCTGATTGGTTTTCCAGACTCCTCTCCATGACAGATGTTGTGGGTATAAGCCTCATGATGTGACCTCTGACCCCGCTGGTCTAAAAATAAACCTGACAGACTAAATAAACATCTGTGCTGCAGGTCCGGATTTGGCACTTTTTACCGTGTGAATGTCACCGGTGGGAACTCAGAGCTGAGAAGATGGAAATGATGGGACGACGTTACAGACAAACAAACCAACAACTCTGCGTCTTTGACGCCATGAATAGTACAAATGGGAAAATGGCTGCGTTCAGACCGACTTGTGCGACTTGTGTGGAAAAAATAAGGGAGCTGACTCAAAGGGTTTCAGGAAAACAACACAGTGTCGTCTGCAAAAAGTTGAATCTGGCTCAACATTTGCTGCAACCCAACAGCATCAAGCAAAATGCTGCTCTTTTCTTTCGTCATGCAACTATTTTCACTTTTGATGTGAACATCTGACGTCAAACCCCGAACGTCGTCCAGGAGACACTGAACATGTGAGTTAAACGATTTGACGACCACCTTCACGTTCGGGTGTTCAGACAAACATGAAAAACAACAAGTCATACAAACCACTTCTGATCAAACAGACAGCCGCTGGTGTGGTTAGAAATACTCGTTAACTTTGACAGTAATTAAGAGGAAATTTAAACAAAACTGAAGAGGTTAATCATGAATCCATAATCACTTGGACTGCGCTCATATTTAACGATTCCACAGGTCACATTTTACATCCAGGACCAATATTCAGGGCCAGAAATTGGTTTAGAAAGTGGTTTGCAGAATCATCCAACATCAATGTTCGGTCTGATGATGCTTGGATTAGTTTAATGTTGTGTATTTTAACTTATTATGCCAAGAACCTATTTTATGAAGCTCTTCAAGTATTAATACGGTGAAAACGTCCTGGTCGGTGGTTTTTACCTACGTGGGAGAAAATGAGCTGCACGGCAGCGTAAATATGCTTCAAACAAGGAGTTATTCTGCTGCAGAAGAAAGCCTCCATAGATTGGTTTACACCTGAACTCCCACATGTGGCTCCTCTCTCTGGATCCACATATTGGCTTTGATTACTGTAATTGGTTCTGAGGCCCAGCAGAAACCAGCCGGACCAGTAAAAAGTACCCTCTCACTAAAGCCATTAACCCTGTCATAACGAGTGGGGGGGGGAGCAAAGTGGCTCCCAATTAGCTGGATGAAGAAAAGCCGAGTGGCCTCTTACCTCCATGTTAAAGGAAATAAAAGTGGAGAGGACGAGGCACAAAAGAGTGTCTGTAACAGGAGAGCGAGCACAGCCGCCGGCCAATGAAAACACTTTTCCTCATGTCCAAATCAGAACCACATGCAGGTGGAAAGAAGCAGAGAGAGGCCTAATAATCAGGAGGTTCTACTTCCTGTCGGCTGATTGGGGGGCGGCCGCTGGGAATAGAAGCAGCTGGGGGTCCGACAGCCAATCAGCACGCTGCTAGAGTCACACTGACGAGCCAATCAAGTCAGTCGGTGAGAAACCAGGAGGGAAAACAGAGATTCTGGAGCTGACGGTCATTCATGAAATTTTATACTTGACTAGATTTTCTATCGCAAAAAAAGAAAAACCTTTTGAGATCAATGTTGATTTAACTTGATTATTTCTGATACAAACTTGTGGACTGAAAGTCTCCTGAGGCGACTGTCAGCTCGTACACATGGATATAGAGTAACACTCAATGTAAACACGACTTTTGTTTGCAGACATGAAAACTCTGAAGTAAAAATTTCAGTACGTATTTTCGCTCTGTTGTCCTGGTACTGATTTACTTAAAGCCACTATGCGTAGAAAATTGCCAACATCGGCGCCTCCAAGTGGTCATTTAAAAAACCACTGAGGGCTGATGCTGCATCAATGTTCAAACACTTTGAAAGATGCCTCTGAGCCAAGTGTTTTTCCAGCACTGGTCCAGGGTCAGTCTGATGTCACGTCAAACTAAATTTAGCTGCTTGTTGATTAACGAGCTCCTCGTGAGGTATTTCCCCTCTGAAAATACTCGTCCAGGTGGAGTTTGTGATGAGCCGTGACACAGGAGGAAAGACGCATCTGTCTCTGTAAAAGAAGGTCAAGTCCACCTGGACGAGGTCCGTCCTTGTCCCAGCGCTTCATGTCTTCACGTGTGTTTGGGTGGACTTCGTGTTTAAACACTGGAGCTCCATTAAGAAAAATGAGCGGCTGAGAGACTCTGTGGACACACAGACGGCATCTGGTCCAACACGGTCCAGCAGCTCCTTGACCGTCAACCTCAGGACGAGCTGGAGGAAAAACAATCCATCACCTTCATCCTGCTGCTTCACAGCTGCTGCACTCACAGACCGACCGACTGAAAGTCTGATGTGTCTCCATGTTTTGGACGTGAACGTCGTTCCTCCATCACACAGAGGAGAAGATGAGACAGTAACATAAACTGGACACGGTGAACGTCCACCTGTTAGTCACGTGATGAGTTCAGCTGGTCGGTGAACACGAAGAAGGCGACGTGACCAAAAGCAGAAGAAGTTTGACATAGACATCAATGTCAAATCAACACTTTTTGATCCTGAATGAAAGTTTTGGACTGTGAACGATTTCATGTCACTCGTCTTTTGACAGAAACAAGGATGTTGAATCGTAAAAAAGAACATTACTTTTTTAGTTTTAAAAAAAGTTTTAACTTTATCTTTGCTCCCCAATTTATTGTAAAGATATTCATGAAAATTCTTTGAGGATGAGTTTCCCATGAGAGCTGAGTCTACGTGATTAAAGCGTGTCTCTGACGGAGGAGGACGCTCGGTGTCCCGGGGCCGAGGACGAAGACGACGAGGAGGCTGATGTGAAAACCAGCGTCGTGGGCAGCTTCAGACGACTGCGGGTCAGAATTAAAGAGGTGCGACAGTTCGTCAACCGAGTCTGGGAAGTGTCACCTCACACTCACTTACTGGCTTCAGGGACAGTAAAGACGCTGCACTTTCCCGATCTGGCTACCTGTCCAACTGTTCCACACATTGACGATACTGAGAGTCCGGGACGGCTCCCGGCTGTCTGCGGGGGCTCAGACAAACCTCGAGGAAATGAGGTATTCAGAAAAGCTCGGGATTAAGGAACAGACAATTGATAAGTCACCTGGGAAGCGGCGGAGGACGTCCAGCGGCCGATCGTCTTACATGAGCTGCGACAGATGAAGAGCAGAGAAACGACAGCGGGAATCTTTCACATTCAGCTGCAGCGCAGATGCAAAGACGGAAATTTAAGAGGCACAATGTGACATGTTGGAAAATGTTCATTTCACCGAGTCAGATGAGAAGAAGGATATCAGCTTTATATGAGTCCAGCTCAGCTCAAAGACTGGAAACAGGAGGAAACTGTGAGCTTAGCTTCATCAGAAGAGACTAAATCCACCTTCAACAAGTCCAGCTCTGATTTACAGGCTGAGTCTCATCTATCGAGCAGGTTTGAATATGAGACTGTGGGCAGAAGTTGTCCCAGTAATAAAATACACTTTCCACTTATGGAAATGTCTGATTTGTGAAACCAAGCCGATCCAGGTCATGTTTATCATCTCAGCACAACTGGAAGAAAAGAGAAACACAGACAGAATAACTGATGCTGCGTTTTAATCTGATTGATATCTAAAAATAATGTAATAAATAATAATGTAATAAACATTATTTCAGCCTTTAGTCGACACCAGCAGGAGGAAAAACCTTCGTTCTTCTTATTTTCAGGCTGATTTGTTTTTCTGGCTCTTCAACGCCTGCAGAGGCTTTTTAGAAGCTGACAACAGCTCATCAGGATGATTGACAGGTGTCGGGGTGAAGAGTTGACCATCAGACCAGGAGGAGGTCAAAACCAGCACCAACAGAAAATGAATGAAGAGAAAATACATGTGTGAATTTAAGATAAACTCACCACGTTTGTCCTGAGTCAAAATGAGACTCAAGTTTTCCATATTTGTGTCACGCAAACAAAACACGTGGATCCTTTCATCTAAATGGGATTTATTTTGTAATATTTGTCCCGTTTTCTCGAAGGTCACATTGAAATTTGTTCACAAAGAAAACTCAGATTCACGGTCACACGTCTCACAAACAATATCATTCTTCCACAAACATGTTTTTAGGTGTGCTAGAAACTGTTAGCACCACTTTGGTTCAAGCTAAAATATCTCAACGGACATTCATGATCCCCAGAGGACGAATCCTACTGACGCCCCGACTTTTCCTCTGGTGCCACTGTGAGGTTGACATTTATAGTTCAGGTTGAAATATCTTGACAACAATTATGTGGTTTTCCATAAACCTTGTTACATATGTTCATGGTCCCCAGATGATACGTCTGACTGACTTTGCTGATCCCCTTACTTTTCCTCTAACATCAGTACAATGTTGATGTTTGAACACTCGTGTTCCCCAGAAGATGAATTATAATAACCTCTGACCTTTCATCTAGCGCCATCATCAGGTCAAATTTTTAACTTTGACTTGTTAGCATGTTGACATTAGCATTGGCTTCTGAAAAGTTACTAGTCAGACCAATGTAATGGAGTAGAACT
The DNA here is from genome assembly GCA_025331565.1 of Holacanthus passer. NCBI lineage: Eukaryota > Metazoa > Chordata > Actinopteri > Pomacanthidae > Holacanthus > Holacanthus passer. The sequence continues at coordinate 3,269,664 of JAFREQ010000053.1, forward strand.
ATAAAGTAGCAGAAATACTCAATTAAAGTACTTTAAACTCAGTACTTGAGTAACTGTACCACTGAGGCTGGCGGGCGTTCAGGGTCCTCCTGGACGAACCCGGTCGTCTCCTCCGGCTTCAGTCCCTCGGCAGCCGTCGGCCTGACTCCGTCTCCTCGGGTCGCCGCAGCTGAAAGTGAAACCAGGCTGGAAGACGAAGTCGAGCATGTACGGTTGAAGTGCTGTCATGAAACCTGAGCTCTTAATTTTAACAGTACAAAGCAATAAAGTGGCCCATTAATACGGCCCCCGCCCTCCACTTCACCGCCACCACCACCTCCACTTCCCCTCCTCTCGCTCTTCTCCTCTGGCTCGTCGGCCTGCGATGGTTTTTCCAGCGCGAGGCTTCGGGCCAGCAGCACCTTTGATGCTGCTCATCTGCGCGTGTCTCGCTCTGCCCACACTTTCCCCTGCAGCTTCCAGCCGGCGTCTCCAGCGGCTCCGTGGAGACGCTCAGCGACTGAACCCAGATGAGGTGAGGGACTCCTCCGAGCCGCCCGGGGCTCCGGCTTTCGGCCCAAATGCTTTTATCGGCTGCTAAATGGGACTCGGCCGCCGAGCCAGATGACCTAATATACACGGAGTCCCGCTGCCGAGCTGATGCGGAGGCTCTGTTTACAGTCCGACGGCTCTCGGCTGCCGTTCACATGAAAACGCACTGAGAGGTTTTATTGGTCCTCCTGGACAGATTGTCTTTTCCATTGGCCGCCGCCTTCAGAGATCAGAAGCTCAGAGATCTCAGAGTGGAACCAGGCTCAGTTTGACTCTGAGATATGAGACGAGCCAAACGTCGGGCCGGTATCTTCACCAAAACGTGTCTTTGTACTGAAGGCTGCTTTTCTTTCATCATTTAAATCAAGTTAAAGTTGCATCTTATTTCATTCAGACCCGTTTTCAGCTGAATCAGCATAAAAAGCATGAAAAGCTTTTTGTTTCTAACAGTTCAGTCAGTCAAATCAAAGTCAGGATGCTGAGGACGAAGCTGTTTCAATGGACATTCATGGTCCCTGAGGACGAATCTTTATTTTAATGGACAGAATAAGTCAGAACATCTTCAAATCTTACAGTCAGACTTCCATTGAATCCTGCTCCCGCTCTTCAGAGGATGAACCCTTTAGACTTCAATGGCTCCATGACCTCTAGCGCCACCGTCAGGACAAACATCACAGTTCTCTGAGAGCAGATAAACAATCATCATATTGTTTGTTCTTTCCAACACTTTTCTGACTCGACACTCGTCGAACACAACGTTCCTGCAACGTGAACAGTTTTCCAGCGCAGTGAAGTCTGAACGGAACGAACGCACAGAAGCTTCATTGTGTAAATGAAACCGTGAGAGCATGAAGACTGGCAGCATCGTGTCCTTTATCTCCGAGAAAAACTAAACAAGTTTCATGCTTCCCTCTTTTCCAACATTCCCCGTCTTTTCCACTCACTTCCAAATGTCACTTGGCCATTAGCAGCAGGACTGAAGGGCTCTGTGTGAGTCAGCCTCTGAGAGACTGAAGACTAACACGCCGCCCGTCCTCAAACCTTCCTACATGCAGCTGCAGCTCATTTTCAGTCTCGTCAAAACAGAAAAGGCCACAAAGATGTTTTTTCCTGATATAATTCACGGTAAGAAGTCTGTGACCCAGATGACTTCAGAGGACCACCGGTGTCTGAAAAGCTTGTGTCAAAGAATCACACATGATGTAAAAACACTTTCACGCTGCCTGAAACTGAACCGATGCTGATGAAACTAGTCCGTCCTGAAGTCTGAGATTCTGGAAACGAAGGGAAACCACAAACTGTGACGTTGGAAAATCACATCAGTGGTGGATCAAGGTGGATGTTGAGAAAGAATCGTGTGAATTTATTTGAGTTTCACAGTTTAACTAAAAAGTGAAGGATGGATCAAATGTGTGAAGAAAAAATGAGTCAGGTGTCAATGGTGTCAAACTGTCCAACAGGTGGCAGTAACACACCAAGAAAAGCAGCAACGTGCCAACAAAGAAGAAGAAGACGCAGGATTCAAACTGAAGAAAAACTGACTTTGCAAATGTTTTTGAGGAAGGAAATGGATTCGTCACATTCGTCGGAGCTCAGAGATTCAGACAGTGAATTCTGGTGAGAAACTGAATGTGACTCAACTCGAACCTTTAAACCTGGATTAACTGTTTCAGCAGAAACAACAACGACAGCGACGCATCATCCGATTTTCAGTCGATATGTTGAACTCGATCAAACAGTTGTTTATTGTATATTGTTAATGAACATGTTAATGGGTCAAACACAGCGAGTTCAGATCCACACGTCTCTGAATGAAGCTCGTGATGAAAAGCTGCAAAAACAGAAGATGTATTTATGATATATAACAGCGGATCGTTCAGATGGAGGCTGAAACAGTTTGAGGATGATCAGATCATCGGCCCTGCGGCTCCTCTGATGTTCAACCAACCAGGAAAAATCTGCTTTTTTATTCTCTAATGAAGTTGAAGGTTTATATGTTGGAATAAATGGTCAGACTGTGTTTTTAATGCAGAGCTGCCTGATGAATCAGGGAACTGGGTCGAGATTAATTCAATGTAATTTAACCACTTATGTAAGTTTCCTGTACAGAATATATAGTAACAGTGACATCGGCCTCGTTACAGGGAGCTTCACGAACATCGTGCTATTTAAGTTAATGAAGACTAATTATAGATGTTTCACTCGCTCGTTGTTGTCTCTGCTCAGCCTGATGGAGTTCAGTGTTTGTCACCATCATCCAGAGAAAGAACAAAATAATCTGAACTGGTTAATGAACTTTGTGCATAGAGAACTTCATCCTCTCCTTCATGGTGGCAAACGACCCAAACCAATCTGTTGCTGGGGACAAAAACAAAGACGAAGACGAAGTGAGGTTGGATAATCTGGCCTCATCTTATTATTATCTCATCAGGAGACGAGAAGAGGTTCATTTTAATGCACCTGATTTCTATGTAAACTCCATTTTACCACCCAGCTAGATTTAAAACCACACCAGTGGACCAACGGTGTGACGTCGTCTCTCCGTCCGTCAGGTACAGACCGTTGCTCAGCAGGGGCCCCGCCCGATCGAGGGTCCCGGCCCGGTCAGGCCCTCTGCCCCCGCGGTCACTCTGCTTGTGGTGAAATCTTCAACATCTCATTTCCTGAGCAACGTGCGTTCACTTTCCACATGAAGTGGTGTTTTCATGTTCCACCAATCAGAGGTGACAGCCGGCTCGGTCCTCAGCCACCGACTTCCACCGCTAATGGAGGCCACAAAGAGTCCACAATGAAAAGGGAGCAGTGTTCGTTCGGCCGGCTGCACCTCCGCCTGTCAGAGAGCGACGGCCTGCACACAAACAAACCATTTGGATCTCATTTAGATTCACCGGCTCTGGAGGAGATCCGAGTAAATCCTGAGGAGAGGAAGGAAACTCGGAGGGAGCGACAGGGTCGAGGTGAAAAGAGGTTTATGAACAAGTCAGTGAAGGAATGAATGAGACTGAAAACACAGGAGGAGACAGCTGCTCCCGACTTCACAACCCCGAGGGTTTTAAAGGGTTTCACTGGATGACATCATGTCGAGGTGAGGCCTCAGGTCTGGTCATGAAGAAGTACTCAAATCCTTCAATGAGAGTACTAATACCACACGGTGGAAATACTCCACTGCAAGTAAAAGTCTGATCAGCAAACTTCAGGTATGAAAAGTAAAAGTCATGGTGCAGTAAAATGTTCCCTTTGTGCTAAATGAACTGTCAATTTGCTTTTGAGGGAAATAACTAACTGTTAGGAAAACACTGAAATCTCATCCGGCTAAAGAAACAATGAGATTTGCTTTTTGCTTTGTGAACTTTGAATCATCTGAGTCATTAACACGACCGTCTCTTCACATTAGCACTGACACCAGGCAGAGAATTAACGACCCAACAGGAGACAAAGACGACGTGAACTGAAGCGGCATTAAAGTCACATCTCAACAGGTATCTGCTGGAACTGATCACTGTTTCACCTCCGGACAGGAAGCGAAGCCCCGGAGACGAGGACCCCCTGCTGTTTGACCGGGTTCACGTCCAAACACTCTCACATGTTGATTGAAGGTTTGCCGAGTGTTTGACAGCATGTGAAAGTCTGCAGCGGCGACTTCCTGTGTTAATCAGAGGGAAGTGAACGGAGTCTGTTTGCAACCAGGAGCTGTGAAGTATCAGGATTTAATTCATCAGCAGAGTCCAGAGCCGCTCGGCCCCGATGTGGCCCCGAGGGGCCGTTTGGGACCTTGATGAAGATGTGGTGTGAAAAGTTGTTTGCGTGAGTCAAGGAGCTGCTGCCGGGAGAGAAACCTCACAGATGATCCCTGATGGCTTTGAACAGTTTCATGTAAACAGGCTGCGTTCAGTCATTTATAGTTAGTTTGATTAGTCCAGTGATTCAAGTTTATCTCGTGGTGACTTTAACTCACTTTGGCTCAGGGCTCAATACCACACTGTAAAAATACTCTGCTACAAGTAAAGGGATCTAAGTATCATCAGTCAAATTCAGTCAAAGTGTCCAGAGCATCAAACTGTGTCTGTGTCTGTTCTTCTGTTCTATTTTCTGTCATCACAGGATTTTTCCTCCTCATTCATGTAAAAGCAGCATTTTTCCTGTTGGAGCTCATTTTCAACTATTTGGTTCAGGACTGAAACTAATGATTCTTTTCTTTCTGGATTCATCTGCTGATTACAGACTGTTACATCAGTCAAAGGAGAAACAGAAAATCTGGCACCATCAAATATTTTTAGAGGAAACATGACTTGAACAATTATCAGAATAGTCAATCGACTCATTGACTAATGCAGTAAAAAGTGAAAGTACAGTGTTTCCCTCCGATGTGTTGAGACTTTGTTCGGATGCTGATGGTCGAGCTGCAGATGATCAGGTGGAGTCTGACCTTCTTTCCCATCAGTCCGCTCTCATCCAGCTGTTTGTTGTCGGAGGCCCGGCTGCAGGATGCTGCACCTGTGGACGCTCGGCCCGCAGCCTGTTATTGGTCTTAAGACCCGTGGGAGTGGAGCGGCGGCCCGAGCCGCTCCCACCCGGCCTGTCCACCGGGGTGCGCTGATCCAGATGTCAGCGCATACCAGCAGCAGAACAAAGAGGGCAGGATTTAACTTCAATCCCTCGACCTGTTGACGAAAGCTGCCGGTGCTACTGTGGGAATGTGCTCTGTTATGGTGAAAGCCTTCGGCCCAGGAGGCCCCTCAGACTCACCAGAACGTCTGGACCCACCAGAAAGACGAGGCCACAACTGAAGTGTGTCGATATCGAGGCAACAGCGATTTTATAATTCTGATTAATGTGGTAGAAATAAACTGATGCTACACTGATCGGAGACTCTACAGAACCTCCAGAGTCTGAGAGGTGATATTTTATCATGTGCTCACAGGGCAACTGATTTCAGGGATTCGGGAATTCTCCATCAGAGACCAACACAAACACTTTGTACAGACATTCTCATCAGTGTCAGGATGTTAATATACTAAACTAAGACAGTGATCATGATAAACATCAGACCTGCTAAATGTTTGCATGTCAGTTGATCCACAGTCTGTTTCCTTTGAACCTGAAATCAGTTCATCTGTAATGAAAACATGATTGAACCTGAGTGAGTGGAGACGACGACGCTGGTTTGTTTTGTGTTCAAAGGTTTTGAATGTTGAGATGTTTCTGTGGCATTTCTGTGTGTGTGTGTGTGTGTGTGTGTGTGTGTGTGTGTGTGTGTGCCTGCAGGTGGACGGTGTGTGTTTATGTTCAGGGGTGGAGGTGCTCTGGGATCTGGGAAGGTTTCTGGGTTGATCTGTCCAATCTGTGATACACTGACTTACTGTCCTGGGAAGGGAACTCCAGGCCCCGATCAGCCAGCTTTAGGGCTTTAGTTGGTCTAATGTGCTCCAGACCTGCGAGGCGGTCCTGCCCTCCAGAGGCCGGGAGCGAGGCCTCAAATCGCCCCATCAGCACATCCAGCGCCTGGAAGCTCTCCAGCTCCTCCACACTCTCCTCCTCGGGTTATTTTCACAAGCGTCCGAGCCTCCGGAGAAGAGTCGTGTGCAGCTGCTGACAGCTGGGAGAGTCCTGCACATCTGTCTGCCTCCACCGGACTCCAATCAACAATCACATATCAGCATCATCAGCGTGACACTGATTATTTCAACGACTTCTCATCTGTTTCAAAGTTCATGCTTGAAGCAAAACTTCATTTGTTCAAGGTTCATTTAACAGCTGTTCTGGAACAATTCATCAGTTTTAAAGGTCAAACAAACCATTTACACATTTCATTCTCATATTCAGACAAAATCCTGATAGAATTTAATGCACTTTAATTTACAGATATATGGGTCTGTGTTGGTGGGATCCACTGCAGCTCACAGAGCTTTGTCCCCTCAGACGTCCATTATGTGATAATTGATAATTGATAATTGAATGTGATAATTGAAAAGAGTTCATGAACTGAATATTTATCTGTTATCAACAGCTGGAAGTTTGAATGGATTTTTCTGTAAACAAACAAAGGGAAACATCTTTCAATAAAAACTTTTCAAAAAATAACTTTCTGGCTGAAGGTGTGTGGAGGTTGAAGGATCAGTGACATGTAAGTTGGAAGATGAACACATTGATTTGTGCCTCGTGTCGTTCAGAGGAAGTTTCAGCTGCTGCGTCTTCCGACACTCAGCCTTCGTGCCGTCTGCAGACTGGATGTGTCATCTTCACTTCCCAGAAGTCGCTCTCTGTTTCAGGAAGAGATGAAACGTGTGGGTGGCACCGAGGAGACGAGTGCTCCGCTGGAAATGAGCCGGCTGTGAATCAGGACGTCAACATTCAGGCAGCAGCTTCTCATGTTCGCTGACGTCTTCACCTGTTCAATGACAAATGTCTCCAGCTGCAGCTAATTAATGCGAACTCAGTCATTATCAGTCGGATTCTTTGATTGATTCCTGATCGGTTTTAGTCGTCCGCCATCATTGTGATGTTGATGTTACTATAACAGGCAGCACTGACCCTCGTGTACAACAAATGTGACCTTTACCTGCAGATTGCAGAGCTGTTGTTGTCCAGTGTTGATGGATTCACACATTAATGAAAACAGACTCGTGTAGAACAGAGCGAGTCAGGTCTGAGGATGTTGCCCTTTTCCAGCGGCCGGAGCAGGAGGCTGACAGACTCTGTTCCCGTCTGCAGCAGGAGGCCGAGAGGGCGACATTTAAAATGACCTGATGGTCTGAAGGCGGCCGCTCGTCTCAGAGAGCGAGCGAAACAACCGGAGGGTGAATCGGTCAGAAATATCTCAGACTGATCCACTGCCGTCCGTCACCGGCTCGTCTCAGACCTGCAGATATCGAGTGTTCATCTGTCGCATCGAGTCGCCTCCAGTGATGCAGTCGTTGGTTCCTCAGGTCGGGAACTCTGTGAAACTCGTGTTTGCCTGAGTAAATTATACACGTTGCCGTTTTCATGCTGTGGTTAACCAGCAATGTAAAATCATTTTCTCCCCCAAACCACCGAGCATCTGTTCCTCCACCGTCCAGCTCCAGACTCACGCTGTAAATACGCAGCACAGTTATCAGAGCCTTTGCTTTCTGAGCAGCAGAGAGCTGACGCTCAGGAATCTCCTGCAGCTTCTGACTGGAGGAGGCTGAGAAGCTCAACAACATGTGGCTTCAATACAGACGCTCAATTAGAAACAGGAAGTAACATCGAAGACTCGAGCCCTGACAACTCGCTGCTTCTCTGTCGTCAATGTAAACCCAGAGCCAGAAGAAGAGAAACAGCCAATATGCATCCAGAACAGTTAAATGAACATTACATCACATTACAATGACACAGTTTGGATCATCACAACATGTACAAACATACATTTTTAGTATTCAATCATTTTTTCTTCGGCTTAAAGCTGCTCTTCACCACGTCCAAAACTACATTTTGCACAGGAACAATTCACATCGAGTCCAAGACAAAACTGTGAACTTTGATGTTCTTTTCATGAAACTGGTCACTAATAAGTTCCCAAAGCTCTGGTTTGATTTTCAGGCTCCTTAACAAAAGAAAAAAGCTTTTACGATCACAAACCTTCAGAAATCTGACCATCTCATTAGTCCTGACTCTGACTGAGAGACGCCTGTTTGACATCGAAGCAGTTGGAACTTTTGTCTTCACATATAATAATGTTGAGAAAATGAGATGAGAACAGATCCAGTTGTCAAAGTTGACATTATAAATCAGGATAAAGTCGAGATGTGTCGTCTCTTCTTCACTGTTCCTTTAACATCCATCACTCAAAATCATGAGATAAGAAAGATTTTCCTGATGTAAGATCCTGCATCACCTTGAGGTTTGCATCACTGAGTGCATGAAGCAAATATCACAGACACCTGTTTTTCAGACTTTTTCCTGCTTAGAATAAAAACTCATTCAAATTTTTGGTCCTGGTTTGATAATGATAAGAAAAAAGTCCAGGAGCAGAACAGTTGAACGATTTAAAGAAAAAGACTTTTTTAGGGTGGAGAAGTGTTGGGGGATTAAAGCTGAAGCGTCTGAGATCCTGGGTTTAACTTCCTGCTCCGTGAATGAGAGTGAAAACTTGAATCCTGGAATGGAGCGACAGACTGCAGAGCTTCAGAGCTGAACATCTCTACGCTCACTCACGTCTCTGCTTCAGCTCTCAGACTGGTTATTCCTGCGGAGATGCTCAGACAATTTGTTTATTAAAATTGATCCAATTTTTGATCCTGGCAGTCGGCAGCGTGTTTGGGAATCAGCAGTGACGTCGGCGCTTTGCGCCTCTGCTGTTTAAATGAGGTTGACGTGGAGGACGTGCGGGGGACGTGCGGGGGACGTGCGGGTCCAGAGAGAAGCCGCTCAGAGACGATCTGGGTGTGGACCAGAGGGTAACGTGTCCTTAACCTATCAGACTGATGAACAGTTGGAGCGCTCACCTCAGAGCGACTGTGTTTGTTGCTTTTGGAGAACCACCCCGAGTCCCTTGAAGCGCTTCCAGCTGCTTTGATGGGGTCTGACAGCGAAACAGAGCCGAGCCGAGAGAGCGAGAGCGGGAGCTTTAGGAGAAACTGATGACACAGCTGAGACGCTGCTAACGCTTTAAGAAGCAGAGGATTTTAAAAAGAGGAGAGATTTTCATGTTAAAACACGTCCTATTCTTTCCCTGTTCCACTCAGACTGAACCCACAGATCCACATCCAGAGTCTGAGGTGTGGTCGAGAATCTGGTGACTTCAGGTTCAACACCATCAAAAAACATTTGACTTCTCTTTAGATTTGACCTGTTGACTTGGAAAGATTTGAGTCCCCAAGTCCAAGTCCAAAGATTAAAAATCATTATAAAAACTGTCTAAATTTAACTCAGTTTTCTTCCCAATGGATAAACTTTGAATAAAGGTAAAAATATAAAAACTAAACACAGACCAACTGAAACCAGAACTTCCTGAGAAAAACTGATTCCACCAACATTTGTAAATATGCTTCTAACTAAAAACTGAACTTTACTCAATGTTCATGTTTTTGAGCCGTCACGAACTCGAGATGTTTGTGGGCTGAACTCTGTTTGCAGAGTCGAGCTGTTGGTGTCTTTGCGTGAGATGTGGCTCCTGCAGGCGACAGGTGAGCTGCTGTTAAAAGAAGAAAACGACCTCGTCGACCGAGCTCTAACTCCGACCGTAACCAGCGAGCGAGTGAAACCACAGGGCTCTGCTGTTTGGGGACAAACCACAAAATCCACCTGCAGCCGGATCCAAGTCCACGGTGAACTGGTTCTCAGTGACGGAGGTACGAGGACAGCGAGTCACAGCTGCCAGATGCTCAGGACTAAATGTCGGTGACGCATCAAAACAGACGTTGTGAAAGAGAACGAACCTTTAAGCTACTGAAAACTCGATCACATTAATGCACCGAGATCTGAGCAATAACACGGTGAGCAAAATCTTATCAGAACCAACAAGGACGACGGCCAGAAACACAAAATACAATCCAGGTTGTAAAAGACAGAAATTTCCTTTGGTTCAGTTTGTGGAAGGTTTGGATCTGGACACCAACATACATTCTTCCTTTCAGCTGTAAACTCTCTAAATTCTGGGGAGTTTCCCATTTTATGCATTTAAATGATTAATTGTGAGCAGCACAAAAGGCCAAACTCCTCCAAGTCGGTGGTTTGAGTTCCTGCATCAATACCTCTTTGATTCAGACAGTGGCTCTTTATGGGAGAGCGACTAACAGCACTCACATCAGCAGATACTGTTCCTCAATAAAGGAAATGTTTGCCTTGGCCCCGGTGGAAAAGGCTGACTCCCTCTTCCTCCTCTGACAACCTCCCAGGGAACGTCCAAGTTTACATGACACAAGCGGAGATCTCGCTCCGATCCAGCACGAAAAAAGTGCGTTCAAAAGAAGCCGGGGAGCAGCTTCATAAACCGGATACAGAAAAATGTTCCTCTGTGGAAGGAAAAGGAGGCTTCAAAGAGCGATTTATACGCCGGCTATTATGAACTGTGGAGAAAATGACCACACGCAGCCGCTCTGACCCCAGAACTGCTGAACAAACAGTCGACGCAGCGAGAAAGCAAAGAGTTACTTAATTCTCCACTTAAAACATAAACCGTGAAATGGATTATTACACACAAAGAAGAGCTAAATTACACAGGTATCGGGTCACTTCAGCTCCAAAGTGCCCGTCTGATTACCCCGAGCTGCAGCCAGCGCACAATTTACACTGGGCTCTATATATTTACTCTGTATACGTTTCTCTGTAATGGTTCCCATGCAGTTTGGACTCAAAGACGCGCTTGTGGAAGAATCAGAAAGTCGGTTCCTCAAATTCCCAAAAAGTGTTGTTCAACATCACTTTGTGGCCTTATCTGAGATCTGGTTGTTGAACTGCAGCGGCTCAGGGTAATTTACCAGAGAGGGAAAATATTGGCTGAAGCTTTTCCACTATAATCCAATTTCATGTTCATGTGCTCCGCGGCCAAGACTTCTCCCTCTGCACCTCCAGCGCTCCATACGCTTCTCCACACGCAGGTTTATTATTGTGTGTTTGAAGAGTGAACAGTATCGACCACATTGTGTTAATGTCACCAGAGTTTGATGAAAGAATTTCAAACGTTGTGAAACCATTTTTATCTTTGCTTTGTTTTTTTTTTATTTAGAGTCGTTTGGACCATGAAGAACTTCTGTTTCCTTTCAGTCCACAAAAAACAACACAACCTGTTCTCAGAAGTAATCAAATCCTTCACTGAAGTAAAAATACTCCATTACAAGAGAAAGTTCTGCTTTTAAAATCCTATTATCAGCAAGATTTACTTAAAATATTAAGAGTAAAGTTACCTGTTTTGCAGAAAACCTGTGACGGATCTAAACGTTATTGATCCTGATGCATCAACGTTAGAGCATCATTTTCCTGTTTGGGCCTCCAGGTGGCGCTAGTTTGAACTACTTTATATCCAGTGGTTCAACCTGAGGGGTCGACACAGGATTCATGGGAGAAAAGAAGAAAAAGCACAGATTATGAATCTGGGGCTCAAACCGTCACTTAAATGAATCGAAGTGAGAAGTTTACAAGGAAAACCTCTTTGTTGGTGGATCTGCTCACCGGCGCCCTCTGCTGCTGCTGATGTGATGTAAAAATGGATTTTAAATCATGAAATAGGCCAAACGTAACTCAAGCAATACAGAAATAAAACCTCTGTGCCGAGACTGAGAACTGAGGGAACCACCAGGGGGCGTCTCAGATCTCGCACAGACACTGGAAGCCGCCCTCGTCGACCTTTGCCCCTCTGACATGTGACCAGGGTCGGTCTCACCCGGAGGCTCAGCCTGAGCTCCTCATCCTGACGTCCCACTGATCTCAGAGCGTTTGAAAGGCTCCAGAGGAAACAAGAAACACAAACACTGAAACTGAATCTGAGAATGTTTGGCAGCGACGTTGTTCACCTCACACATGACCTACTTTTACATTTTCCCCGGCAGCAGCTTATCTGCGGCTCAGAGACTCGACGGTGAAGCGTAAAGACGCGTCGACGGCCAACAAAACAAAGGATTGTGCTGAGAGAAGCTTCGTCCACCTGCAGACGTCGAGAGGCCGAACGGCTGGAAGTGACCGAAGAAACAAACTTTAACTGAACTGACCCTCGAGTGAAGTGACTCATGTCACTCTCACAGGTTTTGTCTTGCAGGTTGATTAAATGTACAAATGTCCGAGTCTCTTCAATCTTTCTGACTGTGTTCAGGTGAAACGTCGGTCAGTCAGAGCAGATCCACAGTCAGCTGACCTTCATCGTCATCATCGTCGTCGTCGTAACAAAAATCAACACGTGACATAAAATAAAGAAGTCGATGTAACTTTTCATGCGACGTCTCCTGATAATTTTACGTGATATTTAGACGCCTCCGTTCTGCACAGACGTTCATGCGAAGGATCGATCACCTGCACAAACTCGTGTTATTTGTTCTCAGACTGGACGGAACAACACACAGATACATGTAGAGAGAAATCTCTCATCTCATAAATCACGTGATGACTCGACATCTTCAGAGTCTAAACTTCAAATCAAAGTCATCGATCATCTGAATGAAAGACTCATCTTTACCATGACAGACTCACGCACACACACACAGACTCACAGACTCACACACAGACTCACACACACACACACACAGACTCACAGACTCACACACACACACAGACTCACACACACACACACAGACTCACAGACTCACACACAGACACACACACACACACTCACACAGACTCACAGACTCACACACA